>CAUYRH010116403.1:0-40050 GCA_963574655.1 Perodicticus potto
GCTACAACCCACTTATTGCACAATAAGATGGGGAAAGGGGTGAGGGAGGGAAGGGGAGGGAGAGGGTGGGGGGAGAGAGGATAAAGGGTGAGATCACACTTGTGGTGCATATTTGAAGGATCAGGAGAAAACTTCTAAATACAGATCAAAAATGTTTTCACATAGTAAAGGAGAAAATATCATGAATGTAATATTAATCAGGTTGATAAAAATATCTCCGATTGTATGTGAAGCCCACACACTGTACTCCATGACTGAATTATTGTACACAGCTATGACTCAATAAAAAATAATTAAAAAAATAAAATAAAATAAAACGAAAAGCAAAACTGAAGAGACAAGGTTTATGGGGAGAAGAGAGTCAAGGCAAACTAAGTGATCCAATGGGTACACACATGATCAGCTTACAAAGCAGGTAGTAGGCTTTGTACGTAAGAGTCCCTGTCTTTAAAAGTCTCGGTAAATCCATTTATAAATGAAACGTGTTAAGATATGAGTAAAAGTTTCTATTTTATTTAGAAATACTTTGATCAATACTGGTTACAATACTATGTATTAAATTTAAAAAGATAGAAATAGCCTGGTACAGTAATTTACGCCTGTAATACCAGCACTTGGGAGGCCAAGGTGGGTGGATTGCCTGAGCTCACGAGTTCGACACTAGCCTGGGCCAGAGTGAGACCTTGTCTCTAAAAAACATAGCCAGGCATTGTGGAAGGCGCCTGTAGTCCCAGCTACTCGGGAAGCTGATGCAAGAGAATTGCTTGAGCCCCAGAGTTTGAGGTTGCTGTGAGCTATTACGCTATGGCACTCTACCAAGGATCACAAAGTGAGACTCTGTCTCAAAAAATAAAAATAAAAAAAATGAAAAGATAGATATATACAAACTTAATCATGTCTTTGTTTTCTGCTTATTCAAGTCTGCTCCATTTGCTGTCAGTAATATTTGAGCAGTTTAGAATGAGCATTCTGCTTAATAACCTACCACACACTATAATTCCATCAACAAATATTTGAATCTTTTAAAATGTCACATTAAAATTAATCTCTCTGAAGATGGACTTATTGATTTCTATATTCCACTTCTAGCATCATGAAATTTGGCCTCCTTAGCCAGGCAGAGTTACCACTGTAAGTACACTTGTGTTTTTGGTTTTTGACAAAATTATAAGCTGTGTCCTGGAACTACTCTTTTTATTTCTATGATGGTAAGGGAAAGAGTTACAAGGAAAAGAAAAACCTTTCAAAGTGCCTGATAAGTACTTGAGAAAATGTAGAAGGCAGAAACAATATCCATTAGTCATTCTTGCATATAAAAAAGCAAGATAAGACAATAAAAAAAAATTTATCTACTTACTTCCTCAGAAATAACAAAAGCATACTAAATCCATTGTTCAGAATAGTTCTCTTTAAATTAATCTATTCACTTGAGTTCTTAAGGTAATTATCAAGTGTTATAATCATCTGTATGCATTTCAATTATATTTTCATGTGACTTTTAAATGTATACATACTAAAACATGCCAGAGCAAAGAGCAGAATTTCAGTGGTCCTTGCATTTTTGTTTTTATGGGAAAAAACAAATGAAGTTTACAGGGATTGTGATAAACCTCTTCCTACCCTAGCAAATTGCCACCTAGTCAATCCCATTGTGAGCAAAACCATACACCTCCCGGATCTCAGTTCTGTTTATTTAAAAAAAAAAATGGTCAATATCACATCTAAAAAGGCACCACTGACATAATCAATTTCTATAACAATATTTGTTGAAAAATCACTTATGCCAGGCAAATTTTTAAGTTCTTTCCAGATAGTAACTCATTTAAACCTCATAACACTCTTATGAGGTTTTATAATTATCGGTGAATTGAAGCAAAAAGGATTAGGAAATTACCTATAGTTACAAAATAGTAAAGGATCTCAGGAAATTTCACCCCCAAATATGTGAGTGTGTTTCATATTTTGAATTAAAGGTCCTGCGAGTTGAACAGGGCCTTGGAAGGGCCTTTCCCTCTATCTGCATAACCAGGCGGACCCAGCAAAAGAATAATTGACTCCTTTCCCCTCCCGGTTATCTCACTATATTGCAGGAAAGAAAATCAAGAATGCAACTATCTCTGGTCCAAATCATTTTAAACGTAATACCTTTCTCTCAGATTAATTTATAAGGCAGTCTGTGTCTGCCTATCCACTTGTTCTCTCAGTAGCTATTCATCCTCCCTAGCAACCATTTATTGTCCCTAAACAGACTTTATCCTGCTCATCTCCCCCTCCTCTCTAAAAGATGGGTATAAAAATATCTGGATCCCACTGGGAGACCGAGTATTCACTCTGTGATCCTCCCCCTGTGCATAGTAAATAAGCCTCTCTCTGAGCCATCTGCTTTAGTTGTGAGCTGATCTCACAGCAAACTTCCCCTTTCACTCCCACACCAGCAAACAGCAAAACCATTTCGGGAGAAAGTAAATCCCACCGAGTGGAGGTACACACCTTTCAAAGAGGTGTGTACCCCCACACCTCTTTGTATACTTGCCTCTTCATTTTCTTGCCCTCAGTCTTTGGTTCAAAACAATATATTAATATTCATCTAATTAAATAAACTATGAAGAATGACGATTCTATACTGGACACTAACCCCCACTCGCTCGCGCTAATTTCTAATTACCCCTAACTATCCGCTTTTCATAGAATATATCATATTTTTTGCCTCCTCTTAATTTTTTTTTGTCAAGCCTGCAAATGAAAATGGTTTTTACATTTCTAAATGGTTAAAAAACATTGAAAAAGGATAGTATTTTGTTGCACATGAGAATTATAAGAAATTCAGTTTTTAGTGTCCGTGAATAAATTTTTATTGGAACATGGCCAGACTCATTTGTTTACAGGTCTTCTATGTCTGCTTTCACTCCACAATGGTAGAGCGCTGGTGACTGAGACCATCTGGCTCACAGAATCTAAAATATTTATTAGCTGGCCTTTTTAGGAGTTTATTGATGCCTGGTCTAGTGGTTCTTATCCATATCTTTCAATTAAAAAACTGCTCAAATGAAACTGGTTAACGTCAGAACTATAACTCAATTTTCTCATTTTTAGGTCTATAATCTCTATCAGTTTAACACATTGTTTTTAATGTCATTTAAAGTGGTAAGAACATAGGATAAATGACCTTGAAATGGAATTATTTAATGGATGGGATGTGTTTTCTTCTGTTACTATGTCTATTCATTGTTTAGACAGCAATGTTGCAGGGAACATGATGACATCAATTGATATTACAAAGAAAACAAGTGAGAAACCACAGAAAACAAATTTTAAAATCATGTCAATGATATTTGCAATATTCTCTATCCACTTCGTGCCTTACCTCTCACTAATTTTTGATATTTCATTTAAGTTCCTTCAAAAAAGTAGTAATCTTTCTCAAATTACTAACTTTAGAATTAACAAGAATATAGAAAAATAAAATAAAATGGGTCAACTTAGGGTGCTTATGATCAAATAATTAATATCAAACATGATCTTGCTGTTCCTAGTGAGAGGAAAAAATGCCGTCCAAAACTTTCATGTGCAAAGATAAAACAGCCATGTCTGCTACCACAGAGAAAACAAATCTTACGCTTTCATCAAAGACATGATTTTAATCAAAACAGGAGAGAGTCTGAAAAGATTTTCAAACAGACTTCAAATAGCTCATACATAACAGGAGAATGTTAACTTCTATTTTAGATAATTGCTTCACACATGTCTTGGGAATAAGAAAAATAGCAGAAGTAGCAAAAGAAATTTTGTTAGCTCTCTTTTTCTTGTTGGGTTTTAAGATATGTTGTCAGAAGACACCTTGATTTTCTTTTCTTTGGGAAAGATTCTTTGTATTGTAAAAGCACAATTATCCAGAGCCAGAGAGACATTTTCTATTGATGATGATAACGTGGGTGCTTTATAGTTTCCACACTTACCTTTATAATTTGGTATCATCAGAAGGGATAATCTAGAGGCATAAAAGAACTCACGGGTTTTTGTCGATAAATTCAATACTGAAAGTTTGAATTTAACAATAATAATTTAAATGGGACATCATTCAACATTTGTAGGAAGAAAAATCAATTAAGAGCTATATAATTTTTAACCCCAAGTGGCACAATTCCAATAGGAATAGGAAGTTACCAAGGAGTGGGTCTATTTGAAACTCATAATGGTTTTCAGGCAAGCTAAAACAGAGTTTTACATTATCTGCTGGAGATTTTAGTTCAGAGCTACAAGGATGTCATTGCCCTATGCAAACCTTCTTGTCATTCAAAAATACTATTATAATTTCTGGCAAGTTTGGCCATGGTGACTTGCTTCGTTTGTTAATGAGACAAAACCTTTTTATCTGACTTTCTGTTAGAATGTCAAAGTTAGTCAAGGAACTTACTGTAATAATATGATGATTCATGGTAAAAATGAGCTAATCAGTTGAATTAGGCTGTGTGGTATACATAAACATGCACGGAATTGGAAAGTCATTGTGAGGCTTATCATCTATATAAAGCAGTAATAGACAGACATGCATTATAATGAAATCAGCTTTTATCACATGGGACTGGAAAAGATAATTAAAAGACACAACAGCAAATAATTTCCAATAGGGTCAGTCTAGAGGAATGATTTTCAGTTTAAGGAGTCCGAAATGATTTAGCTCAAGTACTTTTACAGTGATCTCTTTTTGTACCTCTGAACTTTCTATTCACAGATATGGCAGTTTTAATTTGAAAAAAAAAATGACTCAGACATTTGTTTAATTTTACAAGCAAGTGATCCTATAAATTCCGATGAGTATTTCAATTATTATGTCCCTTAAGGAAAATTTTTGAATAGATATTGCTCAACAAATCGCCTACTTTCTCCATGTTTTATGGATCACTTTCAACTTTTAATGTTTCCTTTAAACTACTCATATATAGCTGAATTTCTCACAGATTTTATTTTATTTCTTTATTTTACTTATTTTTTATTAAGTCATAATGGTGCGCATTAATACATTTATGGGGTACAATGTGCTGATTTGATATACAATTTGGAATGCTTATATCAAACTGGTTAACTTAACCTTCACCTCACTTACTTATTTGTTGTGTTAAGACATTTATACTCTACTCTTAATAATTTTCACATGTACCCTTGCACTGTGTACATTGGGTGTTTCTCACAGATTTTAAAAGTTTCCAGATCTTTACCTTTGTCAGGGTTTAGGGAACCAGTTTGCCTCTGATTTTATCCTAAGTAGCAAAGACATTTGAGACAATTTTAGTTTTATAATTGTGTTATATCTCTTCCTTTTGAATTATGATGAATAAAATAACTTTAGTTAAGGAAATATCATGGGAGAATACATGTTGTTTCAGTTGGTAAGGCCTGGGGAAAACTGGCTTTTACTTATGACTATTTTGCTGGGGAAGCTTCATAAGGACCTTCTCTAAATCTACCATCCTATACTGAAAGGTTTTTTTGCTTAACCTTACTGGCTCTTTAATGTCTTCTACATTGTTTTGTCACAGTTTCCTTAGCTCATAAAAAGTAACTCTGTTCTCACTTCTCTTAGCAGATAACAGTTTTCTGGGTAGAATTCCTCGGATAAAACTCCAGGTCTTCCTTTCTCTCCAAATTAAAATCTTCATTCATCACTCCCTGCCTACTGTATGTTCTTTCTCCGACGAAGGAGTTCTCCTACCTGCAGTTGACCTCTACACCACGTTCATCCTCCATTCTGCTCCCACCATGAATCCCTTTTTCTTTATTTCTTCATTTCGTTCCATTAGCTATATGTGTTTTCAATTTTCTCCTATTCTAAATTGGTTATCTCTTAAAACTGCCCAATCCTTCCCTGCCAAAAGTCATCAAAACTTTCAGAAAAGTATTACTCAGTTTCTCCCATTTTTACAAATATAATTGCTTTATACATTCTTTCCATCACAGCTATTCGTTCTCTGCCCATCATAGTTTATTGAAACTGTCTTTGCAAACATTTCCAGTGCCCTTTTATTAATTGTAAATTGATCACGTTGTATTAGATATGACTTCATGAAACATTTGACACCGCTGAGCACCTTCCACCTCTATAATTCTCTCTCTCTCTCTTTGCCTTTTTCCCTTTCATTCTCTTGCTGTCTCAACAACACGATCTCTTTTTTGGTTCATTTAATCTCGACTCACTTGAATCTCAAGAGTTTCACATCTTTTCTTCTTTCTATCCAGCCTCCTCTTTGCTTTTAGCCCTTTTGCTGTTTCTACTTTTTCTTTCATTACCATGGACTCAATACCATATTTGTACTTTACCTAACTCAAGGATTGTTGTGATAATTGCATGGAAAAATATAAGGGAAGTAATGGGCAAGGTCTGTGAGTCTGCAGACTCCTAAGATGTGAGCAGCTCTCTCCCACTCCTCTCCTAATCTTGATCCAATATTCTTTTGAATGTGAATGGTACTTGATTTGCCCATGTAAGATCTTTAATTTTTTCTTAGGAAAAATAGTTTTCAGAGATGAAGCTGGCTTGGTGCCCGTAGCACAGAGGTTAAGGTGCCAGCCACGTACACCGAGGCTGGAGGGTTTGAACCTGGCCAGGGCCAGCTAACCAACAATAACAACAGCAACAAAAAAATAGCCGGGCATTGTGGTGGACGCCTATAGTCCCCGCTACTCCAGAGGCTGAGGCAAAAGAATGAAAAAAAAAAAAAAAAAAGATGTGAAGCTAGTTGTAGATGAAATAAAATAAAATGTTTATTTCCTTAAAACGATTTTGAATTAAAAGTTGGTGAACTGAGTGCTTGAAATAAGCATGCTGAGGGCGGCACCTGTGGCTCAAAAGAGTAGGGCGCCAGCCCCATATAGTGGAGGTGGTGGGTTCAAACCCAGCCCTGGTCAAAAACTGCAAAAAAACAAAAAAGAAAGAAAGAAAGAAGCATGCAGAGAGTAAAAGCAATGAAAAACTATAGTGTAGCCTACAACTAAACTTGCCACAAATTAGTCCATCAAGTGAATTCTTATGGGAGCTTCTGAGAATCAATTCTGTTTGGTTTAATTAAATAATTTTAAAGTACACAGTCTTCTGTGAAGGGTGAACACATTGTAAGGATGTAATCTATTTATTTCTCTTTGCACTTTCTTTTATTATGCCTTTTAAAGGATTTTTTCCAATTTGAGGCAATAACAAAAATACCAGGCAAGAAGCAAAGACTCTGTTGTATTTTCTTGCATCTAAATAATCTGGCCTCACTTTTTTAGAATAATGGCTTTGAAAATGCACTCCGTGTTAACAATACAATATCTGCCTACGTGAGGTCATTAGAAAGGCATAAAATTTCCACAAATTTTTGTTATGTATGAATTTATATTTACAATAATTTCTTTAATTCTTTCATGTTTATTTATATTTGCTACTAGTACAAGAACATAAGAGCTATTAGATGGGATATTATCTGTGGTCTCCACGCATATGTTCTGCCACTAGTCCCTTGATTCTTTCAAGAAATTACAGTGATTCTTTAAAATATAAGTTTAAAACTCAGCACATTGACCATTACATACATTTTTTTTTCTTTATTGAGAAGGGTTTAGCTCTATTGCCAGGGTTAGAATCCAGTTGTATCATCACAGCTCTCTACAACCTCAAACTTCTGGACTCAAGCAATCTTCCTGCCATAGCCTCCTGAGATGCTGGGACTGTCGCATGTGCTGCCAGACCTGGCTTTTTTACTTTTTATAGAGACAGAGCATTACTGTTGATGGTCCCAAACTCGTGGCATTAAGCAAGTCTTCTGCTTCAGCCTCCCAACATGTTGGGATTAGAGGATGACCCAATGCACCCAGCTCAAATTACACATTTTTTGCCTTTAACTTTTGTAGATACCATTGGTCAAGACAATTGAAAATTTGCTCACATCCTTCCTCCATAGAAACTTATGTGGACTCGCTGTTTCTGAAAGATGAAGCCACGGCTCAAGCCACCTCCCACTCAGATCTGCCTCTCTCTGTAGCCCAATTCCCATCCCTAACTCTGTCTCCTCCCATTTCTTGCTCCAAATCCATTTGCTAAACTCTTTATAGTCACCTTTTATATTCTACATTTTTGTTGTCTCCAGGGAGACTTTATTAACATCATTTATTCTTCCTTGTTCCTACCCAAATAATTCGTTTCTCGTTTTTTGTAGGATTATCACATCTTGCACTTTCTTTAATTGAAAATATAATACAATGTGATTATTGTGAAAATACATTTATTGTGGTAAGACACACGTAACATAAAATTGATCATTAGCATTTTTAAGCTTAATATTCAAGTATCATTCAGTGACATTAAGTACATTCACATTATTATGCAACTATTACCCCATCTGTTTATAGAACTTTATTCATCTTCCCAAACTGACATTATGCATGCATTAAATACTGTACTGTTTTTGTTTGTTTGTTTGTTTTTTAAGACAGAGTTTTTCTATGTAGCTCAAGCTGTTCTCAAACTTCTGGATGCAAGTGATCCTCCCACCCCACCCTCCCGAGTAGCTGGGACTTCAGGGTCACACTACTGTTTCCAACTAATGATTACTTTTTAACATGTCTTTCTCCCATACCAGAATGATAGTAGAACTAAATCTTTATTATATGAGCATTACTAATATATGTATATCTAGTACTTAATGTAATGCCTGGCAAACATAGATACCCAATAAACATGTGTTGAACTGAAGTATATGATCACAATCACATATCAGACATTACATTAGCCAACCATATCAAATTGTTCCAACCTTCCAGCTCTATGCCAGCTGAACCTCACACTTTACCAAAAAAGAAAGCATAACCATGTAAAACAAAAAATAGCAAAAGCATACTTTCATTGGTTTTCACTTTGCCAAAGCCAAAAAAAAAAAAAAGAAAGAAAGAAAGAAAAAATATGAACAAGAACAAAACATTTCTTTTAGTGCTTTCTCTTTTCATGATAATGAAACTTAAAATTTTAGCCTGGTATTCAGGATACTTTATTATCTGAGTCCTACCACCTTCTTCACTCTCCTTTACTTTTCATATCCTAACTCTAACCAACACATAATTCATTATTCTTGGAATAGGCAGTTTCAGGTTTTCTTTATCAGACTCTCTGCTCAATCTGAAATGTTTTCATGCAATTCTGAAGTCAAATCATAGCCTTCTTTCCAAGGTATGCTCAAATGCTGTCTACGGTGAAGCCTTCTCTAATGCTTTGGCCCAGACCAGATGTCATTCTTCTCTCTTACCTTTTGCATTTAGTGCCTATCCTTTGCTTTTGTTTCATTTTTTCACTAAATTATATCTAGCTGCTTATTTATATGTCTTTCTGCATTGGTGAACAGGCTATATGGAAATGTGCATAAAGCCTGACTTATTTTATTTCCACTTCTTTCTTTCGTAAACAGTCAACATTTTCTATACATGGTAGGTACTAATAATTACATATGGAATGAACAAACACTTTGTTCATTTAATACATAAGATCAACATATTGTTGTTAGTCGAGCATTCTTAATGTTCTGCAAACTATCTCTTAAGGGAATAGTGAAGGAACAACATGAAAACACCAGTCACAATGAACTGTACCTAATGCAGTTTGACAAATAAAGAGTGACCACGAGTGAAGTAAATACAAATGAGAAAGAGTGACCATGGCGTGAAGTAAATACAAATGAGAAAGATAGAGTCTGTTTTCTCAGGAAACTAATGACTTAGGCTTAGACAAATAGGTAATTAATCCCAATACTTATTGAATACCTATAATACATGCTGAAGCAAGGACTTTCAAAGTTAAAAGTAAGGGCCAATGACTATTGGCAAGAAAAAAATAAACAATTTCATTAAAAAGGTAATGTCTGAGCTTGAGTTTTAAAATGGGGAGGTATAATTTCAATGGGTGGGTTGGTGTTGTGGAGGCATTCCAGGAGAATCTTCATCATATGTGGGATTTAGAATCAGGGAAAACTTTAGCTGCTTCAAAAAAAACAATGCATGCTATAATTTAAAAATACCTTAGAATGACTCAGTCAAGGCAATAGGGGTAGTGGGAATTAAAGTTGAATTTATAGGTTAGGACCACTGGGGTTTTCTGATGGTATGTTACAGCTCTATGTAATATCTATGATGATATTATTAACATGCATTAATAGGAGATATTATATAGTGTCATGAATAAGATAATATGGCATATATTCATATAGAAGGATATAATTCAGATCAGAATATATTATAATATAACAATAATATAATTAAGGCTTTGCCTAGCAAGTTTAATTTGTAAAACTGTATATCAGAAATGGGTAGGAGATAAGAACAGATACAAATGTAATATTCCAGGTGATAATTAATGAAAATATGAACTATTGCAACTTTAATATATATGGAAAAAGATGAGAACAAATGGATGTGAGGAACTTTATAGATACAGTCACACATGAATTGTGGCTTCCCGAAAGCAAAGTGTGAACGCAAATTGAAAGATAACCACATATTCGAATAAGAGAGAACAGTGGTAGATTAGGAGAAATAATCTTTCTGGTTTCATCTCTAAAATAATTGTAGTAGTTTATTTTCTGTATTATTGTCCTGACATATGTAGATTTAGTACAGTGTCTAGAGACTTAAGGACTCAGTAAATATTAACTATTATTCTTTTTAAGTAATTAAGAAAATTATCTAGTGTTAATGTCACTATGGAACATTACATTTCACTTTAAAATATCTTTATTATTTTATCTATAAGAAAAATGAAAAGTGTATATTATACTATATATATACACATAGCATATAATATATGGTATACTGGCAAACAGCAGAAACATGTGTTTAGTACTTATACCTAAAACCCTTTTCAATTCCTACAATAATGGATATTTTTATATTTATAAAAAATGTATATCATTCTGTGCGAGTTAATCTTTTTCACATAGGAGAATATTTTGGAGTTTTTTTCCAGAAAAGAAGACATTGTAGTTTTATGTTCTTTTCAAAGAGGCTCCTTGTTTTTTTACATTAATGTACCATGTTAAATATAAGGGGACATAGAGGAAACCAGGTGGAGATTCAGGGCCACCACAGAGTAGTGTGCTTTTATGTAAATAAGAAAATGTGCTCTGTGGTTATGACCGTCTCTTGCACACCTAGATTCGCAAACTCCGAGCTGAATTTCAATTTCTGCACACAAAACCTCCCCTGCCACTTTGCCCCCTGCTGGACACTTGTGGTAGAGCATAATCTATACAGCCATTAGCAAAGCCCAGTGGAGAAGCCAGGGAAGGTTGAACCCTTTTATAAAGCTCAGGAGTGAGTGCAAACCTCAAGCTGTATAGGTTGGTTTTTTTTCCCACAGATGTCAGAGCTGAAGCCTTTGATGACTCAGAATAAGTACTGAGTAAATGAGGGCTCCGTGGGATAGATTATGTAAAGGAAAATGAAGGGTGATAAGCATCAGTGAGAATGGGACAAGTGGAGAGCAGGAGAGACAAAAAGAGAAATATACATGGTAAAATAAATTCTATTAAATAATGATGATATGATAAACTTTATCATCTTTCTGGTTCTACATATGCATGTGTACGTCTGGGTATTTTGAGATATCCCTCACAATCTAAACCTCTTTGTAAGCACTCCAATTTGTAGAAAAAATCAACACGTTGAACCCCACAAAGGCATAAATGTATTCATGATCTATGTATATAAGGAAAGGAAAAAATAAAAGGAAAAAAAAAGAAAAGAAAAGAAAAAAATCAAGTTCTTATTGATGTCTTAAAAGAGATGAAAATAAATGGTTCAAAGAATAAAAAAAAAAAACCTCTGAAAATTTGCTTTTTCTTTTAGAAAATATTTTCTTCAGTTATTTACTTTAGTATTCAAACTTCAGCTAGCTCTTCTTTCTAAAGCTACCAATAGTATAAATTCATCTAAACTTTTATTGTGAGACTATCAATCAATACATGGTGCTTTACTTACAGAGATTTCTTTCCTTTTCTTTCTTTCATTTCATTTATTTATTTATTTATTTTGAGACAGAGTCTCACTTTGTCACTCTGGGTACATTGTTGTGGTGTCATAGCTCACAGAAACCTCATACTCTTGGGCTTAAGCCTCCAGAGTAGCTGAGACTACTGGCACCTGCCACAACCCCCGGCTATTTATAGAAATGGGGTCTCACACTTGCTCAGGCTGGTCTCAAATTCCTGAATTTAGGCAATCCACCCCACTCAGCATCCCAGAGTGCTAGGATTACAAGTGGGAGCCACCGCACCAGCTACTTACAGAGATTTCTTATACCAACTGCTCTAATGATAGAGAATCAACAATTCAAACTGTGTTTTCCGACTCTTTATGGTATTTTATGTTGAAGTATTAATTGTGTTATAAAGTTAAAGTTGACTTTTTTCCCCTACTTCTCTCTTAAAAGAGTCACTAATTATTTTTAAGCAATTTAATTTTAGAAAACTAAGGTTACTCTTTTTTTTTTTTTGCCCAGTCTGTGAATTTCCAAATAGAGAGTCTGGTTAAGCCACATAGACATTAATTATGATCAACCACAGAAAGAAAATGTATTGAAATTAATAATGAGCACAACTACCTGCACAAATAATTTTGGCTTATATGAATTATTTAAACAAAAAACAAACAAAAAGAAAATTCAGCCAAGGCAGGTGGATTGCCCTGAGCTCATGGGTTTGAGACCAGCCTGAGCAAGAGTGAGACCCTGTCTCAAAAAATAACTGGGCATTGTAGCAGGTGCCTGTAGTTCCAGCTACTCGGGAGGCTGAGGCAAGAGGATCACTTGAGCCCAAGAGTTTGCGGTTGCCGGGAGCTATGATGCTATAGCACTCTACCCAGGGTGACAAAGTGAGACTGTGCCTGAAAAAAAAATCAGAAGCCTGCAGTAGATATAGAGGAATGATAATGACTAAAATTTATTATATTTATGTAAAATCAATCAAATTCACCATACTGCCTATCAGAGACTATAATCATTATTTGGGGTCTGAAATCATATTCTAGAAAGCAGTTATAAATCTTTCCTAGTGTTTTCTCATTTTATGTATAATTGAACCGTTTAGTTACTATTTCTGGAACAAACTTTTGGAGCCTCACTTGAACTTACTAGACATTTTTATTTCAGCATAAATACTTTACTCAAGTGGTCTCATTACATCTTTTTTTGATGACAAATAGAGATTCTGTCATAGCCATATTAAGTAATGCTTTTATGGTAGCAGTCACCAAATCTTTTATGTGTTTACCCTTATAAAGACAAAGGAAGGATGCATCCAAAATAAATGTATATTGTAATATATGTTAAAATAAAAATTAATAATGATACAATACAAAACGAATACTCGCTTTGTCAGGAATGGATAATTTACTCCACTCTTTAAAAGACTTAGTTCACATCATTACCCATTATTGCAAAGGCTCTTTTCTTCTTTCTTCCTTTTGATTTTCAAAGCATCCAGTTTGAGAAACTAAATGTTGTCACCAGAAAGCTTTCTTTCTTTCTTTTTTCTTTTTAGTGGCTATTACCATTTATGCTTTTAACACTGCTAGCTTTTAATTCACATGATACTTAGCCATCTCATAATTGAAAGTCCATTATTTTTGAAGTTAAAACTTGTTAATGTTGGAACAAACAAAAGCACATATAAACTCATTTAATTAACCTAGCTTATTTTAAGGAACAGAGAGGTTTTTACTGATAAGATTTTTCTGAGTGGTTTGAAAATAAACGTACATTTGTTTGTGTGCATAATGTCTATAAATGTTACCTTGTTAGAAACCCCTTCATAAGACTCATCATTGCTGATATTAGCCTCCCACATTGTTAAAAAATTATTTTCATTTAATTATTTTTGCATAAAGGATATACATAGTTTGGGGATACATGTGATAATTTGATACATTGATGTAATACATAAAGATTAAACCAAGGGAATTAGGATATCCATCACCTTAAACATTTATCTATAATTTATTCCAGAAACATTAGAATTATTTTCTTCTAGCTATTTTGGAATGTAAAATAGGAGGATGTTAACTACAATCACTCTACGGATCTATTGAACATTAGATCTTATTTCTTCTAACGGTATATTTATACTTTTTAATCAACCTCTCATCGCCTTTTCTCCCTACCCTTAATTACTTAAAAATATGAAGATTTTTCTGAATTAATTTAATATGCCCAGCTTGTGGTGGGGGGCTAGAATAGCCTTGTAAACATCAGAGAGAGAGAGAAGATGGGGCTAAGAATATCTGTCTAACACAGATTTAATTTCTTTCGTGTATGTGTGTGTGTGTGTGTGCGTGTGTGTGTGTGTGTGTGTGTGTGTGTGTGTTAGATCTAACTATCTGAGTTCATTTGGGCACTAACAACTCAAGAGAAGTTAAATTTTCTAAAGAGAAAATAACTCTTTAAATCTCAAACAGGTGATTTAAAATAGTTTCAGAGTTGAGAAGGATAATAAAAGAAGTGGATTCAATGATGTTCCTGACCATGGGCACGACGTCTTTAAGGGGATAGGAAGAAGCAAGATATGAGGGGACACACACACACGAATATATCTCCCCAAGGTCCACTTTTATTTGTAACATATTCTTAACAGATACTTGACCTGTTTTTCAATCCCGGAGCTCAGTGTTCCTTCCTGAAAGGACTGTCGTCCTGACTGCCATCTTTCTACAACCCCGTCCCACTAGTGCACCTGTCACCAGCTCTCGACTGTTAGTCTTTGGTCTCCCAGTGATAGATACAAATAACCAAAAATCAGAAAACAAGACTCTGACAACTAGCTTCAACAGGCCTTGTTCAGGGGCGTATTCGGATGTGATTTATTTTCGTGACAGTTTTAATGAAAGTGATGTGAAACACGAGGGATGTGATGTTCGCAATATTGCACCTCAAAAGAGGAGAAAGTGCGGTGTGTTACCTCCTGATTAGCGGCAGCTAGTTCTTCTTCCAGGGCAGAGACTCTTTCTAAAGAAACCCTCAGTCGCTCCCTTACCTAGAAGAAAAATCAAAATATGTGCAGTAATAGTCATCCCATACATATTCAACTGTGCTGAGTCCATCATTAACATCACCAGAGACAGTTCACTTGGCAAAGCATTAAGGTGTTTATAGGCCTGAGTGCTCAGAGTAATGAACTTGGCAGGAACACTGTACGTACATTGTCACCTCACGTTACCGCTCTATCAAAGGACTTCCTTTTTAGCAAATCCTTTTGGTGGTTCACTAAGAGAACTTTGGATGAAGCTGAGGATTGATCTATCTTGTCCTGAATTCTCATTCATAGTCAATGGAGATAAAATCCAAGAGCATATCATGAATTCATGCGAAAAATAGCCACTGGTTACGTATGCAAAATAAGCAAGGAAAAACCTCTTTTTCTCTACTTCTTTAAAAGAACATGTGAATTTTAATTTGGCATTTAGTATCTAACTTCAAAAATGATTTTTCTAAAAGCAAAGGATTCTTAGAACCTGAAAAAACTTCATTGCTCCTGCTTTGCGTTAATTAGATGTCTGTGTTGTTTTTGAGGAATTGCAAAGTTCTTAGTTATTTTGTAAATCCCAACGAGCTTTATCAAAGGTTAAACCATTATATTATGTCAAACTAAAAACTGAACATTTGGCTCGGTGCCTGTGGCTCAACGACCTAAGGCGCTAGCCATGTACACCTGAGCTGGCGGGTTCGAATCCAGCCCGGGCCCACCAAACAACAATGACGGCTGCAACCAAAAAAAAAATGGCCAGGCGTTGTGGCGGGCGCCTGTAGTCCCAGCTACTTGGGAGGCGGAGGCAGGAGACTCGCTAGAGCCCAGGAATTGGAGGTTGCTGTGAGCTGTGATGCCTGGGCACTCTATCCAGGGTGACAGCTTGAGGCTCTGTCTCAAAAAAATAAAAAATAAATAAAAACTGAACATTTTAGGTGAAAAGTAATGGCGACTTATACATGTTTTGTACATAAATGAAACTCAGTGTTTCTTTGATTCTTACTTTCTTAGAGTTTCTAAGATTGTTTTAGTCTTACATATTTAGATCCGTAGATATGCCTTATATTATTTGTCAATATATTAAAATCTAGAGAAATAAATTTTGTTGAATTAAAATGAATGACTATGGCAGTTTAATTGTCTTAAAAAAATTGACAAACTTTATAGCTTTAACTTAAGATATAATTGATGGTGAGTTTTTGATTATTTATAAATTAATACATATTTTCCATGAACTTCTATATATTTGTACAGAGAATATGTATTATATGAAAGCCCAGACACATAAAAAAGAAAAAGTTGAAGTTACAACATTATTTCCTAGTTAGCAGACTAATAAAAGGCCAGTAGTGTCCCATGAAGCTAGAATCTAATTAGGAATTTAAAAAATTCTCAATCATGTTTGGGTACTATATTGTAACACATATATTCAGGTGTTTTCTATTTAACATAAGTCAAGCATTTATATTTTCATTGTGTTGAACTTTCATGAAGTAAAAATTATCAAGCTTATTACACAATATGAAAATAGAATACTCACCCCTCAAGAAATTTAAAATAGTGTTCTACAAATTGTGATTGTGTCACTCACAAGGTAATGAATCTAAAATCTTTAGATATTTAGATATAAAAATTCTATAAATATATTTTACCTGAATGTTTTAAATGTAAAAATTCGATGCTGTAAATATCAATATTTTATGATGTGAATGTTCCTTATGTTTATATGTGGATAAATTATTCCCTGTTTTTAATTTTGGGATAAGACTCAGGTAAAAGAAACATGTTAACTTCATCTTGCATGAATATTTGCAAAACTTAGTAAGAAAGAAAAGTAGGGAAATTCTAAGAAGTAACCTTCCCAGGGAATACAGAATCTTAACATTGTACTTTGTCTACTTGGCTGGAACTGCACTGACAAGAAAGCCCCTTTGACAGCCTTTTAGCTTTTTGCCCTGCTCAGAGGATTGTGACAGCAGAAATGTCATAATTTTTCTTCTTGTTGGACTTCATGTTGGAGTGACGCTATTTAGATGATTAATAATGCCATGAAAATTATACTTTTAATTTTTTCTCTCAGTACACAGTTGATAGACTTGTTTCTGTACTTTGTATGATTAAACTACTTTATTTATTTATTTATTTATTTATTTGAGACAGAGTCTCACTCAATTGCCTTGTGGTTGAGTGCTGTGGCATCACAGCTCACAGCAACCTCAAACTCTTGGTCTCAAGATTTCCTCTTGTCTCAGCCTCCCAAGTAGCTGGGACTATAGGTGCCTGCCACAACATCCAGCTAGCTTTTCTATTTGTAGAGACAGGTCTCTCTTCGCTCAGGCTGGTCCGGAACTCCTGAGCCCAGGCAATCCACCCACCTCAGCCTCTCAGAGTGCTTGGATTCCAGGCATGAGCCACTGCACCCGGCCTATTGAACCACATCCAAACATTTATTGTCTGTGCAGTATTTAAGATAAGAGATGTTGAGTGCTTATTTATAGAACTACAGTGTAACTTTCAAATATATTATCTTTACACATCTGGGATTTTTGATTTCTAATTTCATCTGGTACATCTATTTTCTTCATAATAGTATAAAAAGTATTTAGAGAAATTTGGGGTTTTTTTGTTTGTTTATTTTTCCTAAAAGATGTTTCAAGGCTACCAAGATTTTATCCTAAAATTGCAGTGTTGCAGTGTAGAGGAACTTTGATAGAAGAAGTACACATTCCAAATTCAAATTAAACTATGGTAAGACTTCATTGTGGGAATTTTCTTTCTGTAATATAAAGTATCTGTGAGGAAAACACAGATCAGAAGTTTAATCCAGTTTTGACACTGTCATATTTGAGCATGGAAATATATATGGACAACATATATATTTAATTTGTTTTAGTTCATATTTTCTATGCATGTCCAATAGTCAATGTCTAGTTCATATTTTCAATTCATGGCCAACATATGTTTTTTAAAAGTCAGTGATTTATGAGTAATGCAAGATGCGTGGATATTTCCCATTTTCCCCAGTTCATGGAATTGGTCAACATACTATAGGGTGATGACAGAACTACTGTTGGTTTTATCTAATTATAAAAATCTACCTTACAACTCAGTGGCTGTATAAATAAGTGGATATCTATAATGAAGACCCCCAGTCATTGCAGCTATGCTCAATCTTTTACGCTTTATTTAGTTTTTCATGCATTCTAACCCATCTATGGTAAAGTTAGTAGTTTCTTGACCCCAAGATATGGTTAATTGCATCTTCTTCTGACCTTCAAATATATTGTAAATTTATCCACATCCCTCCCTAATGCAGTGAGAATCTACGAGATATTTGTAGTTTGGGAAATTGTCTGTGAAGGCACAAAGGCACATATTAGCCCCTCAATAACTGAGTTAAATAGTATGTAAAACAAACATCTCAATAATGATACCAAAATATATACTTGGTTTGAAAGTTTTATCAGATGTTGAAATATACTCAGATTAATAATAACATTCATAAACATTCCCTGGGAACTTGCCATATGCTAAGCACCATTTGAAAGCTTTGCAGGTCAGATCGTATGTAATCCTCATGACAACTCTGAGGTAGGTATTATTATTATTTTAATTCAAAAGAAGCAGAAATAGCTGCTTAGAGAAGTTAGGTCACTTGTCCAGGTCTGTGCAACTCCAGAGTCCAAGTTCAGTTGACCCTAAACTCACCAATGTACAAGGCACTTCCAGTGAGTTAATAAATGTTATTGTAGCTCCCAGGGTCACATTTTAGGATGCTTCATTTAGAAATGCTAAGCTTGCTAAATCTCTACATAGTAAACCATTTCTCGATTAAGTTGTATAATGACCATTTTCTTCCTAAGTGTACACACTCTGTTAGGTTATTTGTCAAATACTACTTATTGCCTTCTGTTCTCATAAAGAATTTTTCTTTTATAAAGGCATCCGTTGGGCAGCGCCTGTGGCTCAAAGGAGTAGGGCACTGGCCCCATACACTGGAGGTGGCAGGTTCAAACCCAGCCCCAGCCCCAAACTGCAAAATAAGTAAATAAATAAATAAATAAATAAAGGCATCTGTCATATAAGTGATGTGGAATGCTTATAGGGAATATTTCAGACCACACACTTCTTAATACTTTATTTAAGTCATTCAAAACTGTTAAATTTTGTCAACTGGGCTAGTCTCTTCTTACAGTTCTGGGTTATTGTATATGTTATTCCTCCTGTTTGGAGCATCTTTCTCTGCTTAAAAAGTCCTTATTCATTTTCTAATACCCAGATCAAATGCCACCCCCTCTTGAAGTCATTCTTTTTTTCTCATCACTCAAACAGAATTAGTCACAGCTTTTCCCGTATTATATTTTAAACATTTCATTTTAGGCTTGCCTATCACTGATACATGAATCTCTAGTACTTCAATCATGAGGAGAATGTCTTATTTATCTTTGTGTTTCAAAGGGCTTCCTGGGAGTTTGGCAGATACTAAATATCCTAGAAATATAAAGTCTTGTAAATTCTTAGCCATGCACTTGTGCAACAAGTGAGATAATATAATATGAAATGAAACATTAAATATACTAAATGATTACTCAATATTATTTTAGCATGGATGTTTATATGATATTCATTTCTGTTTCATTCAAAATTATTCATACACTAGTTGCCTCTCATTGCTAAAATGAAAAATGAAACATAATTTCTTCTTAATAATCTAGAAGATAGAATTTTACTTATCCTACACGCACACTTCATGTAATACTTTGTGCAAAGAACATCTGAAAGACTGATGATAAAAATACATGTATATAAATATTAAATAGAACAAAAATGTCTGCATGCTCAAAAATTAGGAATAACTGAGCAATAATCCCTAATTTGAATTTTAATGCTCAGAACTTGTCAGATACTTTACAATGAAGTGCCCTAGTTTCCACTCTGCTAAATTCTAAAGCTTTATTAATTTCTAAACGTTGAGCCTTTGAAATTTCACAAAATTGAAGTCATGTCATAAGTCTTTCTAATCTCCAAGGGATATTATCATAATATTAGTTTTTGTATGTGAGCAGACTTATCTAAGTGATAGTTGGTAGAAGCTTATAGCTACTTCCATAAAAAGCTAAAAAGCAGGTTTTTCTACTAATATCTTATGCTGCTTCATGCAGAGACTCTTCAAATATACACTTAAAAATAAGATATTAGAGACCTGAAAGAATTGGATGCTGCTAACACAAATGTCTAAAAGTTAGAGTAAACCCAATTTGCATTTTAAAATGTGTGTCATTTTCTGTTAGTGGTTCCTTATTTTGACATCTATAGACATGTATTTCAGAGAGAGAGGGGGAAGAAGACAGAGAGGGAGAGACTGAATAATTATATTCAGCAATATTAAATTTCAAATGGCCATCTGAACTAGGGCTATCCTGTGTCATAATCAAAGTCTAATTCTGGTAAGCCATAGATTCAGTGGTATAGAAAATGAAGATGATTATGAGTATGACAATCACACAGTAATCCACTTTCATTTTTAAAAATAATTTCTCACATAACTTAGTGTGAGCCTCTGAAGTGACTTACTTCAGGAGTCAGATGAGTCAGTCAATGATGAAAAAGAGCTTAATGCTGATGACAAAAGTATAGTGAAGGTTGGAATCTTTTGTCCATACTGTACCTTTTCATCCAAGGCTTTGTGGTGCTCAAACAAAGATTTCAGTGCCTTGAGAACCTCGACTTCACTAGATACTCCCGAGGGAGACTGGGCTTGCCGTTTCACCACCGTCATTCTTAGTGACCTTTCATGTCGTGACACGAGGCACTCCAAATGCTCCAGTAATAGCTATTGGGTTTAAGAGAAAAGTGCAATGATCTTAATGATACAAGTCACCAATACTTATAAATTACTTCTCCCTTAAAATATTATAGTTTTACATAGTATCTAATGATAATCTTAGGTTATACAATAAGTAACATCAAAGAAGAATCAACATGGTTAGATCATATTTCATAAAATACATTAAAGATAAATTGGATTTCACTCATACAACAGGTTGCTGAATTTAAAAATAGTGCAAATTTTATGCATTGCTTTAGTAAGTTTAACAATTTCAGTATGAATTCAGTATAAATAGAACACTTGACAAAATACGTATAATCCAATATGATAATTATTAAAGAATACTGCATGGCAATTTTTAAGAGTATGATGTTGAAAGTAAAGTTTACTTCCTTTTATTTGGCCATTACAAATTTTTGAGTTGAAGAAAATGAGCATATTCATCATAACATTGCTTTAAATTAAATAATCACATGATTCTACTTGTATTTAATCTTTAGGTTATACTATAGAAAAATATATACAAACAATTGAACATAGTAACTCGGTATTTCAATTCCCAATAATAATTTGGGAAAGGAAGTTGAGGGCATACTATTTAAACTATCTATACTAGACCTTTGTTCCCCATGGGAAGGCCATGATGAAGGTGAATCAAACTTCCTGGGAACAGTTTCCGGGCTGGCCCAGTCTTTATACTCTAACTTTTGCTAGTGATGTTTTGAGAATTGGGATTTCACATGTTTTCACTGTAAAAGGGAGTTCTGCTAAGAACAAAGATACATGAGAAGAAAAACAGAAACTTCTGGGTTATTATCAGTTGCTACAATTTTACTGGTGACTGGTGAAGAACCACACACAACTCCTGAGTTTTACAGGAGAGCTTTTCAGGAGAGTAGTGAGAAGCTCAGACTAACAAGTTGTGTCTATTTATGCAAAATAAAGGAGAAAACAAAAAGAAATTACCCAAACAAAAGAAAAACAGAGCAGATATGATATTAGAGGTGGAAAGAAGTAAAGAAGTAATTTTCTTTTGCTTGTTTTTTTTTTAAGCTTTCTCTGTAATGACAAATTTTGGTTTTCACTATATCACTAATAGATTTAGTGTTACACATAAGTATCACATTTCTTAGTATTTAGTAAGTTACTTTCTTTACATTCACTGTTACTAATTATGGTTTAAAGTATCAGAAAAATTCATTACTAGTATCACAAAGAACACCAATATCTGAGACCCTGAGCATGCTACAGGTCAGTACATAAAAGTCATATTTAGGATCAAAGTAACATAAATAGTTTTTCAGAATGAAGGTTACACAAGGTTTTCAAGGAAATTTCTTGTTATTTAGCCAATCTCTAATTATATTTATGGCATTCTAGCCCTTGACTTCTCCAGACACAGGTGTACATTGGTTGAATCTAAGCTGTTTTACAGGTTAGCGGAATTTGCCTGAACCCCACCCTGCCTGTTTTTCCAGCCTCACCTGCACAAACCTCCTTTCAGTTGATTGATATGGAAACTTTGCTTATGCTGTGCCCTCTGTCTGGCGTTCTCTTCCTTTGGTTCATCACCTCACCCGCTCTTTCCTATTTTTTAAGTCTCAGCTCAAATATCCTCCTTTAGACGAGGCATTTGATCACTCCGCCTTATCACTCCTCCTCAAAGGAGGCCTCGCCTCTTTCCTGCTCTATACTTCTCTACACCCCTCCCTGGCTTCTTTTTTCCCCATAATATTTCATGATGTGAAATTAAAAAACAGTTTCCCTAAAAGTATTCTATTTTTTTCATTGTAACATAAGCTCCATGGGGCAGACCAGTGATACGTAGGATCCTTTCTATACTGAGGTGTTGCCTCAATTCCTGACATTTATAGGTATGTGATAATTATGTGTTGGACGAATTTCAAAAATTAATAAAAGAAGTTGAATTTGTATATTGCGTTTAGGTTTGGCCTATGTCCAACGAAACTTGTGGACACAGTTTATCGGCAAATTTGCTCAAAGCTTAGACTAATCTGCATTGTTATATGAGAACGCATGTATACTTCACTTAGATGGCGGACATAATAAAACAAGCTTTATACCATAAGGAAAACTGCTTTCTTCGACTGTAAATTAGAGGTATCTTGGTTTATATAATAATTCAGTGAATATTTGAGGTTCTAATATTGTTAGAACAATATTGCTGCATAGCGCAGTGTAGGATACAGAAATATACACTGTATGGAATGGCCATAAAGTTTGTGTGCAACTTAATTTTAATTTAATTTAAATTGCACATGAACTTTATAGCCACCCTGTATAATCCCCTCTAGGAAATAAATGCAGTGAGTATTGTAATGACACTATGAAGGACATTCGTTATTCGGGACTAATGTTTTTTTTTTTTTTAATTATTTTTTATTAAGTCATAACTGTGTACAATGATTCAGGCTTGGAGTACAGTGTGCGGGCTTCCCATACAATCGGAGATATTTTTATCCACCTGATTAATGTACCATTCATGATATTTTCTCATTTACTATGTGAAAACAATTTTGATCCTTATTTAGAAGATTTCTCCTGACCCTTCACATATGCACCACAAGTGTGATCTCACCCTTTATCATCTCTCCCCCCACCCTCTCCCCCCCTTCCCTCCCTCACCCCTTTCCCCATCTTATTGTGCAATAAGTGGATTGTAGCCTTCGCTTTAAAAGCAGACCCTTCTTGACGCATCCAAATTCCTAGCGCTGCCACCTTGTCTTTGGAACCATGTTCCTTTAAAAAAACTGACCTTCAAGCCTTTCCACAGCTGTCAAGACTGTCCACAGCTGTCAAGACTGTCCACCTGGGAAGCTTTAAGAGATGTTTCATTATTCCTGGTTATTCATCCAGCTGGTAATTATTGAACCAAACAAGGGCATGTATCACACACATGCACACATACACATTAGTTCCCATGGACAGTGCAGGTTAAATTTACAATAAGAAAAAAAAATACCTTCCTAAAATACCCCCTTCAGTTGCCCATAGTGAAGGCAGCATTTTATGTGTCCCAGAGAATAGTGGCAGTTTCCTTTTGTTCCTTTTCCTTTTTATAAGCCTACGTTCTAGGCTTCCTGTTGTGTATGAAACAAATAATAAATTAAGATACATTACAGAACCATATACTCTCTTACAACTATCTCTCAGCTACATAGCAAACATTTTGAAACTAAAGTTTTTTTTTGTTGTTTGTTTGTTTGTTTGTTTTGAGACAGAGCCTCAAGCTGTCACCCTGGATAGACTGCTGTGGCATCACAGCTCACAGCAACCCAACCTCCAATTCCTGGGCTCAAGCGAGTCTCCTGCCTCCACCTCCCAAGTAGCTGGGACTACAGGTGCCCACCACAACGCCCGGCCATTTTTTGGTTGCAGCCGTCATTGTTGTTTGGCAGGCCCAGGCTGGATTCGAACCCGCCCGCTCAGGTGTATGTGGCTGGCGCCTTAGCCACTTGAGCCACAGGCGCAGAGCCTATTTTGAAACTAAAGTTATTGGCAGCTCTTCCCTTTGAATGCCAGGCCGAGTTTATGACCAAGGCATTCTTTGATCATTTACATAAAAGAGGGTAAAAATCTTTTTATTCCTCTACCCATGCTTCAAACCAAGCAAACCATGCTTGGTAGCAATGGTGCTGGTGATGGTAATGCAGGGATTGGAGTGAATTTGCTGTGATTATACCAGTTGGCAGAAGTGCTCACAAGGTAAAAGTGGTAAAAGTTTGGTAACTACTGGTAAAAGTTTGAAACTTCATAACATTTGAGATGATTCTTCAATGATCAATGGAAATTAGCTTGAATAAAGAAGCTAGTAAAGAGAATGGGGAGAATTCCAAGCAGAAGAAATCCTATGCAAAGATCTCAGTGCAACAAGGAGCCTGACCTGGTGAGGATGAGTTAGTGGTAAATGAGTATCATGTTTCCTTAGCCACTGACTATGACTATTTCAACTCATTCGGGGATATGTATTTCTGCCAGGGAATCATGGTAATAATGTTACATCTCACTGGGTTAGTGGAATTCAGGCTTGTTTATACTCAAGGGGTATTTATTTTCCCTTTTTCCCAGACTGAGTACACTTAACTACCCAAAAGTATAAGTGAGAGTCTATTCCCAGCCACACAGCCACTTTATCAGGCATCCAGGAATCTATCTCCTGGGAGACTCAGGAGTTGGGGCCATTATAGAGCAGAAATCAAAAGATAGCCAGACGGTGGTCATGTGTTAAGATACCAGTGATCCCACTCTCTTGTTGGACTGGAGTGCAGTTTCTCTTGTGGTAAGTGTAATGTTCCTAATTACATGGGAACTAGAGGGTTGACAGTTTAGGACTTTGGATAGAATTGAGTGACCTCCCCAATGACACCATGTAGAACTAGCACCTAAGAGTCTCCCCCATAAATATCAAAGGCCTGAGATCAGCTCTTGAGTCTGCCAGGGAGGCCGCCAAAAATGATGCTGGGCTAGTACGGATGCTTCTGTCCCATCCTGGAGACACTCTCTCTGCAAAGAATGACTAGATTTCTCTTTAAATGTAGCCAGAAATGGAGGGAATGGGGAGAAAGCGTAAGAGCAAGAATCAGAGAGGGAGAGGTAAGACAGAGAGAGAGAGAGAAATGTAGAATGTTTATTGCCTGCTCACTTAGAAGTTCAAGTCAGCAACCAAGGAAATATAAGCACAAATTATCATCAAGCGAAAGAGGGGGAAAGTTGGATATTTCATAAAATGATGAAGGAAAATACTAACATGCCCACTGACTAAAGTTTTGGATGGTTAGCCTCACAGAGCAGTGGAATGAGGAAATGAGAGAGCAAAGGAGCAAGAAAGAAAGAAAGAGAAAGAGAGAAAGAGAACTTCATTTTTCAAAGTGAATATTTTTAATCAATTCCTTCCCTAACCAACAGAGCTTCAAATCTTCAAATGCTTAGCTAAAATGACAAAGGGTCTCCAGCTTGTTTCCAGTATTTTTAATTTTTGGAATTTTGTACTAAGATGTTTGGAAGCGATCAGACTCCCTGCCTTCTTGCAGAATAAGAAAAAAGGTTTTTCAATAAACAAACTGCAGCTTTAGTACAACTAAATAAAACTATGTAAAGAGAACCTGTTACTAGAAATTATCTCAAAACGTAATGGCTTAAAAGAACACATCTTTATTATTTCACCCAGATCAGCCCATTTCAGGATCTGCTCTCAAGCACACACGGGTGTGAGCAGGAATCAGTTCTTCATAGACTGTTGAGGGGGGGACCCTCAGCTCCTTTCTGACGGTTGCTCAGGGGCTGCCCTCAAATCCCTGCTGTGAAGGGATCCCTAACATGAGGCGCAGACTGAGGAAGAAATAATCAGCACACAGCATGGAAGTTGCAATGGTTTGCAAACAAATTATCAAAGCGTATCTCATGAGCTTTGCCACAGTCTATTGGCTAAAATCAAGTCCTTGTGTTGAGCCTATATTCAATGGGAGATTTTATTGAGTGTGAATCTTAGGATTTTGAAATCATTGGGCACCATTTTGGAGATCTTCCTACCACAAAGGGGATGAAGTGTCTTGATAAGATTCACGGTTATCCTAAAGTCCCGATTTAACAACTTACTTACCACATACATACGCACACCAGAAAGGTTTGGAATCCGCCAATCTAACCAGAATGATGTACTGTCCATATCTTTGCAATCTGAGCAATTGTCTCAATCCAAAACTATCATGGGGAAGTGGCTCGGTGTTGGCTGATACTGTCTCACGTCAGCCAGGCACAGCCATGATGTCCACCAACACGCACATTCCAGCAGTCTCACCATGCCACAAAAACTTTAGCCAATATTTAACTTCACCAATATTTAACTGCACCGATAGGAGCAGTAATAATGGCAGATAATCAGACTCACCAACGAACAGGAGACAGTCTGGGTTCAATGAGAACAAAATGCACTTCAGCTCATTTTAGCAAAAATATTCCCTAAGAATATTAAATGTTCAGAGACTGGTTGAAATGCTCGAGGAAACACACACTGAGTTAAATATGTAGACGGGAACACACAGCCGCGTGGCAGGGCGAGCACTACAGGAGCAGCCTCCACGGGGACTGGCCCCAGGGGTAAACCATCACTGCCACGTTCTGGAAATTACCTCAATCAGGGCAAAACCACCATCTAGAAGCATCAATTATCAGAAAACCATTGCAGAAAAGAAAGGCACTCCCAAAATAATTATTTTCAGAAGAAAAAGCACAGGAGACACAAAAGTCAGTCATCTGCCTCACTTCTACCTTCTAGCAATTTCCAAAAACACTTATGCTTGGGAACTAAATTGTGGCTCAAAAACCCTAAATGCAAGTAAGGCTGAGAAATGTACCTTTTACCTTTCAGACTTATTAATTGTAAGAAGCCACACTAGAAGGAAGAGGGAATGGATGTTTTCAGTGCTTCTGGATCCGTTTGAGTGTGTTTTTCAGACCTTTGAGTTTTACCCAAGGAACTTCGGCAACACCAGATGAAGAACTGGGAAGCCACAGGTTCTGCAAGCTGCTAGTTCAAGTACACAACCCTTCACCATTATGGTACCAGCCTGTGACCTCCTTTTCCTGGTTGCCTTCCAAGAGAAGATGCTGGATCATCATTATCTGTACAGCAAATAGTAAGAAAGAGGGTTATAAAATGGGACCCCCACAAACTGAGCTCCATCTCTGCCTATTGTACATGCATTCCCACTGTAACAAGATGTCTTTAGATTAAGAGCTTTTAAAAGTATCACAATTTACAGGTTCAGTTGCTACTTGTGCTTTCAGCAAACTTACCAGAGGTAAAGAAAACCTTTATGACCTGAAAAAGAAGTTAATTCATCAAACATAAAGGATCTTGTCCTTTTGCAGTGGAGACATAAATTGAAGAAGTGTTCACAATCAATCAGTGTCACAAAATAGGATGCAACACCCTCTCTGATCTATTGACTAGATTCATTTCAGTTTCCTCTTCTTATTCAGCACTGAATAAGGTCTGGCCACTGAATTCCAGATAGGTCTCCATACTTTGACTTGCTCACGTCCACACTTGTTACTTCTCACCTGTTTCCCTGTGGTTCTGCGAGATTCCAGTTCAAGCACAGAACCGCGTCAGCACGGGAACACAACTCTAATCGTTTCAACTGGTCCAGAAGATTCATCCTGTTTTTAAATGATAGTTGGGCATTCACCTCTCCTTTTCCACTTTTTTGTCTTTTTGCCTCTCTTGATGAAAATTTCTTTCCTATAGTGTCAAAGCCTCTTGTCTCTAGTAGATTCTACTATGTTATAAAATCATCTTAACCCTGGAATTCTATTACCCCGAGAGCTTCTAGAGCTCTAGTTTTTCTTTATTTTCTCTAAACTTTATTGTAGAGACTATTCTTTCTAGATAATAATTTTTGCTATTTTTTTTTCACTTGTACTAGCATATTTAATAAATTTTTGACTCCTGTTTTGGTTTCCAGAATGATTTTTCAGAGTCTTTGTCTATCATTTCTCTTGCCTTCAGCCTGTGGTTTTCTTCTGAAGATCTTGGCCATATCCTGAAATGTCGCCTTTTATCACCTTGTATATATATTTCTTTTTCATTAAATATCCACTAGTCCTTTGATCTCAAACACTCCACTTAATACCGAGTATCAGAAAACCATCATGTCAGACTAAGATTTACT
Source organism: Perodicticus potto (assembly GCA_963574655.1). Taxonomy (NCBI): domain Eukaryota; kingdom Metazoa; phylum Chordata; class Mammalia; order Primates; family Lorisidae; genus Perodicticus; species Perodicticus potto. The sequence continues at coordinate 28,557 of CAUYRH010116403.1, forward strand.
CTGTCTTAGTGCAGACATTCCTTCCCCTCTCATTATTCCCACACAGATTAAAAATCCACACCTTCAGGAGAGAAGGAAACTCCCACATTACGAAAAGAATCTTAAAAAATTTACAATTATTTATATTTATGTTTTGAAAACATTTTCACTAGCACTCCCTCTAATGGAAACAAATCATGTTTAAATTTACAATCGACTTTGGGAGAAAATATGTAACATGTGGAAATATCATTGAAACATCAAGGTTTTCGGCACTTTTTCCCCCAGCTAAAACATCTGTATAAAAATCAAAGAGACAGCCAGTAAGAATGAAAATAAACTAAATGACTAAGTAGATGCCAAATAAGCTTTTGAGTATTCAAATCAGCTCATCTCTGATACAGTTTTAAAGTTGAATGAGGTAATATAAGGGTGATCATGAAGTGCATGTGCAATTGCACACAGACTCTATGGCCACCCTGTATTTTTGTTAACACTACCATTGTTTTCACAGACTAAGAACAGATAATTTCTAAAATCTTTTATTGAAAACATTCAGAATTTTATGTGTACATAAAAGGTGAGCTTTTGCTCTTACTACCCCGATTTTTATGTTGGTACATAGAGCCAGAATATGGTAGCTTAATAGGTGCACATCTAGGCTCTGCACCCTTAGCTCAGCCACATACACCGAGGTTGGGGAGTTCAAACTTGGCCCGGGCCTGCTAACCAACAATGACAACTACAACAAAAAAAATAGCCGGGTGTTGTGGTGGGCGCCTGTAATCCGTGCTACTTGGGAGGTTGGAGCAAGAAAATCACGTAAGCCCATGAGTTTGAGGTTGCTGTAAGCTGTAAAGCCACGACACTCTACCAAGGGCGACATAGTGAGAGTGTTTAAAAATATATATATATATGTGTGTGTGTGTGTGTGTGTGTGTGTGTGCGCACATCTAGATAAATCTATTATGGTTTCTTCTCAAACTAATTTCATCTCCACATAGGGCAGAACCAGTTAAAACAAATTCACCAGTTACAATCAAATAAGAAATGAAATGTCATCATATGTCCCCATAACCTTGAAAAATAACAAACACCAAAAGTAAAGGAGGAAAAAATTCATGGTTTTCTGTGTAGCATAGTCTCTGAAGTCCATCCCACCACAAAGAGAGAGGTCTGAGAAAAGAATGTAAGTTAGTTTTTAAATCTGAAGTAGTCCTACTAATGTTCTTCAATTCTGAGATATGCGGACAGATGTTTCATGGAAAATTACCAAAAAATAAAAAACAACACTGACAGTAGAAAACAACCAGGAGCAGGAGTTCTCATTACTCACCTTGAGACCTACACTTTGATAGGAAAATCACACTCCGTTTTTCATCTTTCGGGGCACTAGGCTGAGTGGAGGATGAAACTTTGTTACCGTAGAACAGAAAAGATCCCTAGCTGGGGTAGTTCAGATGCATAGGTACTTGGGAATGATATGCATTTTGTTATTTGTATTTTTCTGTCAATGTGTGTATTTTTGAATAACAAACATATATATATCATTTTTATTATAATAATACCTATTTTTAAAAAAACAAAAACATACAAGGTATAATGAGATAATCGAAAATATTTCCAAAACATATGCATAGGAAACAGGAAGATTTATCATGACATTAAGAAGATACTGCCCCATTTGGACATTGACATTCTGGCACATTCTTAGGCAATCACACCAAGGAGCAGCTTGTCTCCCTCTAATGTTTACCCTTGTGTCATTATTAAAATAATCCTTTAAAAGTTCTTGGGTGACATTCGATCAAAATGACCTCTTTATTCTCAAAGGTCTTATTTGGACAAATTTTTATCCATGAAGCACTTCTTAGTTAATTGAAAAGGTAATTGGAAGCAAAAAACAACTTTAAAGGCTACTGGAGAGGATATTCTATAATTACAATATTAATTGGGTTGATTAAATCAACATGATCATGAAAATTACCTTCACAAAGACAATTCCAGTGCCCTTAACACTTTCTTTAAAAATAAAAATACAAGAAGTCTCTAAAAATATAAAAAAACAAAGGATTTTGAATATAAAGACAATGTGACTAAGTGTTTTAAATTGTATTTTTAAAAGTAGCAACAACAAATTGAAAGAAAATAATTTTATGACTCAAAAGAAATGTAAGTGATAGTTGAACTGCATGTTAAAGCATTTGTATAAAGCTATTTACCAACCCTACAGGGAAATCAACATAGCATCATAAGATGTTTTACATAAATATTGCCCCAATCAGAAAACATTTTATAAATAATTTCTACAGGTGATTGCTACCATTTAGCTTCAGTTATTAGGATTTAATATTTTACTTGTGACTCAATAGGGAATAAAGCTAAACTATTGGGCATTAAACAATGCATCATTTGATTTTTTTTTTTATTTCTAACATCTTTTCACATAAAACACCAGAAGATGGGTAGAAACATAAAAAACAAAATAAAACTATTTGAACAGTTAGGAACTCTGTAGAGCGAACAGAATATTAACAGAATCTATCTGAACAGAATAGCAAACAAGGAAGTTCACAACTCTCTTTCCTCTGTAGAAACATTGAAAAAACAACCAGGAACTGTCTAAGCCAATTTTGTTGCAGCTCAAAAAACAAAGGTTTGTATCAATCAAGCAAACCCCAGCCAAGAACAAAATATCTCCAAAATGGTAAGGAAGTCTACGGGGTTTTAACTTTCCTTGCCCTCCCTGGCTCACAGGCCAGTTCCCCTCATTCTGGAGCCTGAGGGAGCAGAGTACGTCTTATTTACAAATTACTACTTACATCAATTCTAACCTGGATGGAGAGTATTTGAAGGACAGACTTATTAGTTTCTGTCTGACATAACTTAGAAAGAAAGTAGGCAGGGGAAAGAGGTAGGCATTCCTCAGAAAAGCTACCAGATCTTACATAGCTACCCATGCCTGGGATAAAAGATCATGAGTGGAGCCTACAATGGACGAATAGGCCATCTAAGGCCCAGAGGAGAAGCTGGGATGAGCCACTTTAAGAAATTAGGAAATTCGAAAGCAACTGCTTATACATATAGGGGATTTTAGAAAGTCGCAGAGCAAAGCAAGATAGCTGCTCAGGAAAGTCCTGAGACAACCTTAAGCTTTGACCTCAGGGCGATCTTTAGGCTCTGAGCAGGCTTTGCTAATTGGTGTAGGGTTGCCCTCCTGTACAAAGCAAGTTTGCAAAAACTGGGAGACTTAGTTGTTTTCCTTTTCAGCCTTTCTTTCCTTTTTTTTTTTTTTTTCTTTTTCTTTTTCTTTTTTTTTGGAGGGGCATGTGTGTGTGTGTGTGTGTGTGTGTGTGTGTCTTTTAGCTCCTGGCATACAAGGAAATCTCTTTCAAAGCATTTGTTTAACACAAGCTAAAGGAGCAGAGGCTTCAGTGAGCGCACGTAACAAGAATAATTGCCTCACAGTTTGAAAATATCTCAAAACAGATGGATAACTACAGCTTTCAACAATTAAAAAGATAGAAAATCCTGGAGAAAGGGGAAAATCTGACTTTCTGAGGTACTGCCTTATAGTCTAATAATCAAATGCTCAATTTGCAACAAGAAGATAATCACAAAGATTAAAAAGAAGAGGAAAACATGACTTATTCAAAAGAACAAAATTAATCAACATAAACTGTCCCTGAGGAATTCTAGGCATCAGATTTACCAGACAAAAAATTTAAAATAACTATCTTAAACATGCTTAAAGAGCTAAGGAAAAATTGGATGAAGAACTAAACTGAATCAGGAAAATGATATACACATATGAACAAAATGATAATATCAACAGAGAAATAAAAATTATAAAAGGAACCACATGGAAATCCTGGAGCTTAAAAATACATTAACTGAAATGAAAAATTCAGTAGAAAAGTTCAACAAGTTTGAGCCCAGAAAACAAAAAAATCAGTGAAGTGAATTAAGATAATTGAACTTACTGAGTCTGAAGAGCATTATCAAAACATTTTCTTCTTATATGTACTAGAAATTTCTTAATTTATTAATGCCTTTCTTAAGAAATACCATTCTCTATTTTTAGAAATAGACTTTGTTATGGATTGAATTGCACTGCCCTCTTCCATATTCATACGTTGAAGTCCTAACCATCAATGTGGCTGAATTTGGAGATAAGATCTTTAAGGAGATTATTAAGATTAGATGATGTCATAAGAGTGGGATGCTTATATCATAGGGCTGACGTCTGTAAGTCAAGAAGAGAGGCCTCCTTGCAACCCTGCTGGCACTGTGACCTTGGATGTCCAGCCTCCACAACAGTGAGAGAACACATTTCTATTGTTTCAGCCACCCAGTCTGTGATATTTTTTTTCCGTGTTTTTTCTGTGATTTTTTTTTTCTGTGTTGTTGCACTTTTTGGCCAGGGCCGAGTTTGAACCCTCCACCTCCAGCATATGGGGCCAGTGCCCTACTCCTTGAGCCACAGGTACTGCCCAATCTGTGATATTTTTGTTCCTGTGGTGTGAGTAGACAATAGAAGGCTTCATTAGACTCTGGGGCCTCAACTTCAATGCACTATTTGCAAATTGTTAAGTCATAGGGAAAAGTAATGTCAAACGTTGGGATGGCCACCTTCTGCTGGCCTTCTCTATTACCCCTCAAATGCTCTCTGACTTGATACTCTTAAATCAAAGGGTTTAAAAAAATAGCGATAATCTCTTTAGCTCTGTTTTCTCCATGTGTAAGAGTTGGCCCATGTCCACTGTCTATTTCATGTATAAAATATATAACATGAAATGGACAGTGTTACTATACATGAAAATTTGAGGCTGAGTAATTTATAAGGAAGAGATATTTACTAGGCTCACAATTATATGTGGTCCAAGACAGGGCAGCTGTATCTGGTTAGGGTCCTTTGCTGGTTAAACTCATGGTGAAAAGTAGTAGAGGAGTAGGTACGCATAAAGACATCACAGGTGAGAAGGGAAGCAAGAGAAAAACCAGGAAACCAGACTCTTTTTTAACAACCTGCTTTCTTGGAAACTAATCCATTTCTCACCTGCAAGGATGAGAACTCACTTACTTGTACTGAATGAATTAATTCTCTTATCAAACCATTCTTTACAGATTTGTCACTATGACCTCCCAAACCTCTCTTTAGGCCCCACCTTCTAATACTGTCACACTAGGAATCAAATTTCAATATGAGTTTTGGCAGGGACAAATCACATCCAAACCATTACTGAAAGTAAAGATAGTTACATTTTTTTCAGTATACAATTGCAAGCAATCCCAGGGAAAATATCACATTTCAAACTTCTAGAAAATAATAGACTTCAAATTTTAGTTAAACAGTAACCACTTGCTGAAATTATAGCTAAAGCACTGTCAGCAAGAATTTTATATTTACGAATGTGTGTTTGTACTTAATATGTAAATTTTATTTTAACTAATAAGTAAAAGTAAACAAGTATGAGGATTAGAGTAATGGGGCTATATGTAAGAAATACATAATATGAAAACTTAAAAATTACAAATCTGCTAAAATTTAAAAATTGAGAAAGGAAAAAATAGAAAGGAGATAACATAGGTATATTGATTCCCTTATCTGTGACAGCAGAGACTCAAAAATATGTCATGTAAAAAGAACAATTCAAGTAACAGAAGTCTCAGCCTATTTAACGATGCAAAAGTAAACATTATGAAAGGTAATACTACCGACTAAAATTGTGTGGTGGAGAAAATGTTAAGAAAAAGAAGGAGGAGGTAGTAAGTTAATATCCATAAATGTGGGCTCGGCACCTGTGGCTCAGCGGGCTAAGGCGCCAGCCATGTACACCTGAGCTGGCGGGTTCGAATCCAGCCCGGGCCCGCCAAACAACAATGATAGCTGCAACCAAAAAATGGCCAGGCGTTGTGGCGGATGCCTGCAGTCCCAGCTACTTGGGAGGTGGAGGCAAGAGACTCGCTTGAGCCCAGGAATTGGAGGTTGCTGTGAGCTGTGATGCCATAGCACTCTATCCAGGGTGACAGCTTGAGGCTCTGTCTCAAAAAAAAAAAGTTCAGCAGCAAATATGGTAATCGAAAAAAAAAAATACTTAGGAATACATTTAATAAAAGAATTGCAAAACTTGTATTTTGAAAACCAGAAAAGATTGTTCAAAAAGATTCAAGATTATAAAAATTAGGAATAAAAATCTCATCTTGATAGACTAGAAAGAGGCTGGGCATGGTGGCTCACACTTTATAAATCCTAGCACTTTGAAAGCTTGAGATGGGAAGATTGCTCGAGACAAGGAGTTTGAGGTTGCAGTGAACTACAATGACATCACTGCAACTCTAGCTTAAGTGATAAAATGAGACACTGTCTCCAAAAACAAAAATAAACTGGAAGAAATACTATGATTCAAATGGCAATAAACTTGAGGTCAATTGTAGGTTCAATATAATCCCTGTGAGAATCCCAGCTTCTCTGCAATATTTGATAAGCTGATACTAAAATTTATATGGGAACTCAAGGGACCCAGAATAGCCAACCAAACTGGAAAAGAAAGAGCAAAGTTGGAAGATTAAAACTGTCAAATTTTAAGACTTATTATAAAGTAATAGTAATCAAAACAGCATGGTAATGGCAAAAGTATAGATATATGAATATATAGATCTATGAAATAGAATTAAGAGTTCAAAAATATACTCACATATCTATTTCTCTGCTTCCTGCCAAAATAGGGACTAGTTGGAGTATGAGGAATGAAAATATTAGGTCAGCCCCTGAAAGTGCTCGTGAGTTTTACATTGATGATTAAATGTCTTCAATGTCATTTCTCGAGAGATTTTGTCTATATTTTAAAACATTTCAACCCACATTTGATTAATACACTCCTTGTGAGGTAAGTCAGGAAAAAATAATTATTAGACGAGGAAGACTGAATTTTAGCATCCCAGAAGAACAGAAATTTTTTTGTGGCATCCAAGAGAAGAGGCCCAGGAACTGATCTCTCAGTCCCATGCAATCCTCTCCAACAAGTGGCAACCAAGAAACTCGCCTTCTCATTTTAGCAATACACGTTGCTACTTTTGCAGAGGTATTTGCTGTATATGCCCAGCATGAGGAATTAACTATAAGTCAAACACTCCCTTCTTCTGCTAAAATATAATCAATAGCCATGCAATTATCAAGAACCACTTGAGCTAAAGACTCTAAATATTCCCGTGGGGCAGCTATTGCAGCTGTGGTTTCTTTAGCAACAATCCTCAGAATTATAGGTAGATTATGTTATGAGCTGCCACTATGGATGGTATGTGTCACTGAGCTATGGCTCCACACCAGGGAAGTAAAGTACATAGTTTACACAAAGAAATATCCATCCTTTTGTGTAACCCCTCTGAGGAAATACTATCTTGGTGTTTGCACATGGAGTCTCCAACCAAAATTCCCCTAGTCGCCCAGGAAAGAATTTTAGAAAACTGGCCCAGGGTTTGGTATCTGAGTCATTGTGTACAAAGAAAGCATTAGTAGAGTGTCCTAATAAACATTAGGCACGATCTCCCTCCTTAATATATGTATTGGTCTAAAGCTATCCCTCTTATTGAAATACAAAAACATATCCTTCTGAGGGTACAAGTTATGAAGTCACATGACTGATAAGATTACAAGGCTATTTCTTCTAACCAAAGGTCTGTGGTGTCCAAGTCATGGCCATCCAGAGGAGATCTATCCTAGAAGTCTGAGCAGAGTCTAACATTTTGGTTATAAGAGGTCACTTCTAGCTCCTCATTAGAGGAATATGCTCATTTTCCATTGCTTCAATTATGAAGATTTGTTGAAATCAGATGTCCTCATCAGGAGGCCAAGAAGAAACAAGGAGGTTTTTGAGTCCCAGCCATTAACCAAGTGAGCCTTACCCAATATACAACTCTTGTAGGTTTCAAACATGTTCAAACATACTTTTGGGGACAATGGAAAATTTGTACACTGATTGAATGAGGGGATCATGATGGCCCAGACTTGACTGAGGTTAACACTGATACGTACATTTGGGTAAATAAGCTGAAGAAGCAAAGGTCTGAGAGATTCAAAGTAATGAATTGTCCTTCCAAGCAAAGGAGGACAGGACTGACAGAACAATCAATTTCCAAATTTAGGGTCCCAGTGCATCTTATCTGCTAGACGTCTTGGTCCAAAATAATAATCTAAGTTCACTTAAGAGCTCACAAGATCAATCTGACTCCATCCTTTGTTTAAATTCAGAGGGAACAAGTTTTATTTGAGTATGGTGAAACCACAGTTTCAGCTCTGCTGGCTTACCCAGCGAGGAAGTTGTCAGGAGCACCTCAAAAAGGTCCGTCCTCCGTGGCTCCCGTTGATCTTGCGGATGCTGTTTCCACATTTTCAGCAATATCCTGTCTCCTGCCTTTAAGGGAGGGAGAGGCACAGAGCTCAGAAACTGGAGCCTGTTGGAAGTAAACTCAGAAAAGCAAGGTAACATATTACCAAGTTGTTTTACATATAAATATGCCTCCATTTCTCAGGGAAAAGGATTACTGGGCAAGTCCTGACTGGGAGCTCTTAGGATTGGTCTTCCACATCAAATTTCAGACAGGTTAAGTGTCAGCTTACTTCTGGGGCAACCCCAATTCTCAGCAGGGCTAAGGAAAACACTTTGTCCCAGGTTAAGTCAGTTCTGTAACAAATTTTGGAAAGAGTCTTCTTCAAAGTTCTATTCATCCATTCAGTGTGTCTTAAAGATTAATATCTCCACAATGAAAGCAGATTCCAGTTAATTCCTCAAATTTTTGATATGTCTTGAGTAACTTTGACAACAAAAGGTGCTTTGTTACCCCTTTGGAGAGTTAAAGGAAGTCCAAGCTCAGGAATAATTTCCTTTGAAAGAGTTTAGGAACCTCTGAAGTTTTCTCAGTCCTGGTTAGGTAAACTTCTACCCATCTTAAAAAAAATGTCAACAAAGACCAACAGATATTGAACATTTCCAGGGACTGGTGGCATCATGGTAAAGTCTACCTGTCTGGTTCCCCCAAGAACGTTCTTCCCCCTTGAGCTTCTTCTTTGGGGTCAGCAATAAGGCTCTCCGCAAGCCTTGGGTTATTTTTTAAACATATAGGGAAGCTTTGAACTACTGTCTGAATTGTCATCTACAAGTTAGGTTCACCCTTTTTAACCCATCTTCTGGAAGACACAATTTGTAACAAGTTCCTTTTCTTCTTTGGCAATCCATATTACCTCAGTAATTAGTTTTATGTGCACCAAACAACTAGATCTAGGCCAGAGCACCCGTGTGGGTTCAATAACAAAACAACAAAAAAGATAAATTGGACTTTACCAAAATTTAAAGCATTTGTGCATAAAAGAACGCCATCAAGAAAGTGAAAAAACAATACACAAAATGGGAGAATACTTGCAAATCACATATATTATAAGAGATGTATATCCTTAATAAGGTACCTTTATAATTAGAAAAAGAACTCACTTTAAAAATAAGCAAAGAATCTGAACAGGTATGTCTCAGAAAATACATAAAAATGCCAATAAACACATGAATAAGAGCTTAATGGTATCAGTCATCAGGGGATTTCAAATTAAAACCACAATGAGGTATCAGTTCACATTCATTAGATGTCAATAACCAAAAAGACAGGTAAGTATTGGCAGGGATGTGGAGAAATCAGAACCTTAGATACTGTGGGTTATATAATAGTACAATTGCTTTAGGAAACATTTAAATAGTTCCTTGAAGATTAAACACAGAATTACCAGCTCAGCGCCTGTAGCTCAAGCGGCTAAGGCGCCAACCACGTATGCCTGAGCTGGCGGGTTCAAATCCAGCCTGGACCCGCCAAACAACAATGATGGCTGCAACCAAAAAATGGCCAGGTGTTGTGGTCGGCACCTGTAGTCCCAGCTACTTGGGAGGCAGAGGCAAGCAACTCGCTTGAGCCCAGGAATTGGAGGTTGCTATGAGCTGTGATGCCACAGCACTCTAGTCAGGGTGACAGCTTGAGGCTCTGTCTCAAAAAAACAAAAAAAAAAAAACAAAAAAGAACACAGAATTACCATCTGATTCAGAAATTCTACTCCCAGGTACATACCCAGGAGAAATATAAACATATGTCCACAGAAAAACTTATACATGAATGTTCACAGCAGCATTATTGATAGTAGCTAAAAAGTAGAAACAACCAAAATGCCTGTCACCTGATGAATAAATAAGCAAAATGTGATATATCCATACAATAGAATATTTTTCAGCCAAAGAAATTAATTAAACAATGATACATGCTATAACATCAATAACTTTGGTAATAATACAGGAAGTCAAGGAAGATAGTCACAAATAATCATGTATGATAGAGTTTCACTGATAAGAAATGTTCAGAATAAGCAATCTTTAGAGACAGAAAATAGACTAGTGGTTGTGTGAAACTCGTAGCACCAGGAAATTGCACTTAATTGGAATAAGGTTTCTTTTAGGGGCGAGAAAACATTTTTAAATTGATTGTGAAGATGACTCCACAACTTCAGGACTACAGTGAAATCCACTCAGTTACTAAAGCAATACAAAGAGGTGACTTGTATGGCATGTGAATTACATTTCCATAAAACTGTTATATATACATTCATACATGATTGGAAACTCTACTCATAGAGATACAATAAAATAATTTTTTTAAAAGCTGGATTGGTGCAAATGAAGTCAGGAAGGAAGAATAAGAACAAAAACCAGATGGGACTTAAAGAAAACAAATAGCAAGATGGTAGACTAAGACTAAGTATGTAAGTAATTAATTACCTTAAATATAAGTAAATTTAGAACTATCATGAAGAGACGGGATGTTTAGCTATATAAGATGAGATCAAACTACATGCTGTCTACAAGAAATACACTAAATAAGAAAAAGGATCTGATAAAAATAAATGGATGGGAGAGACATGTACCATATGCACGGGTAACAAAAGAAAATTGGAGAACCACCTGGCCCCTGTCCAGAATACAAGGGTAACCACTGGAGGGTGGCCTGTCCCCGGGGCAAAGGCCTCTTGGGACAGTGACCCCATCGGAGCCCAAACTGGACTGAGGGTGCCTGGGGCAGATTCTCATGGCTCCAGCTTGTGTCATCACCCCTCAAGAGCCCCAGGTTTGCCTTATAGTGGAGCGCCAGGAGAGAAAATTTCTTTTGGACACTGGAGCAACCTTTTCTGTACTTCTCTCTAACCCTGGTCTTTTTTCTCCCAAATCCATAACTATACAGGGGGTGTCTGGAAAGCCAGTTACCAAATTTTTCTCCCAGCCTCTAAACTGCAATTGGGATGACTTGCTGTTCTCTCATGCCTCCCTAATCATGCCTGAAAGTCCTGCTTCCCTTTTGGGGAGGGACATACTAACTAAAACAGGAACTTTTCCCTCCTGGAGATCTAGCCATGATCAAAACTCCTCCCTCTAATTCACCTTCCCTGACCCCAACTTGGGAAGTCCCCTTTCCTGTTATCTTGTCTTCT
>CAUYRH010116407.1:0-15759 GCA_963574655.1 Perodicticus potto
AATAGCCGGGTGCCTGTAGTCCCAGCTATTCGGGAGGCTGAGGCAAGAGAATCACCTAAGCCCAGAAGCTGGAGGTTGCTGTGAGCTGTAACTGCACAGCACTCTACCAAGGGTGACAAAGTGAGACTCTGTCTCTACAAATAAATAAATAAATAAATAAAAATAAAAAAAGAATACATAAAGAGCCCAGCTGATGGATCTATTCACTGTGGCTGTTACAAATTACAGTGGTGCTCTTCTCCTCCCAGAGGTTTGGGGTGTTATCAAAACCTGGGACTGCTAAATGCACACATGTGAAAATCATCCGTACTGCATCTTGAGAGAAAAGGTTAGGAAAGGCTGCTCTGTAGGACACATAACTGGGAAAGCACTGATAAAGCCCAATGGTACCATCTGAAAATAATAAGCAATGGTACTCACGGCCTCAGACGGCCATACACAGAATATAGATTCCCCCAAAAAATATTTTTCAAATTTTGAACCAAAATGAAACCCTGTTCACTATATCGCTGGGATTATGGAGGATGAGGAATACTGCAATGGGAGGCAATGCTTTAAAGCAAACAGAGCTAAAAGAAGGAAGCAGGGAAGAGCACTGTGTCCCCAGGAGCCAGAACATAGAGGAATCCAAGACTCTGAATGCCATGATTCAGTTTGGAGGAAAGCTGAGTAAGTATTCAAAGGGAGAAAAGGAACTCCAATATGAGGAGCTGTTTCAAGACTGACCAACCTTCTCAGGCACTGGCCCCCGGGACGAGCCCTCCAAATCCTCATGCACGCGATCCAGCAACCAGAGCAGAAATTCCAGGGCGTCATGTTGGGAATTGCCTTGGAACTGAGAGCCGTACTTGGAAACCGCATTCTGAAAGGAAAAATAGAAACCCACGGGTTAATTTGGCCCTTTATACAACCGCACGAAGGGCCTGTAAGCACCAGGTCTACCAAGAGGTCATTATTCTGCCCTGCCCTGGGATGACAACATGCGAACAATGTGGGCCAAAACCTGCCCTTTGGGGGCAGTGTCCCAAAATGCTAGGAGGGTTCTCTGAATAGAAGGCGCTTTTTTCCCCAGAAGGACTACTGATGTCTGTCCTACCCTCAGAAAACCCTCAGGGTTGTCTCTGTTGAACATTCTGATGCGGCTGACCACCTGTCCTATCCTTTGCTGCGTGGGGCAGCACGCTCGGCTGGTCTTCCCTCCGTTCATATCCCATGCCGTCTCTGCATGCTCACCCACGGGTGAACAGCCTTCTCTCCCTTGTGGATTGCGTTCATTCCCTTAGCCTCCCCTCTCTCTTCTTTGAGAATGACCACATTTGCAGTGAAGTTGACTTCCTTAAATATAATACGATGTAGTAACGAATGTAGCTCCTTCAATGCCTCTTTCTAATGTGTGTGAAATTGAAGAATACAAACTTCTCTTTGTGTGGTTAGATCATGAAATGACTGGGCCGGCCCTTCATTCCTTTAATAAACACGTATTGAGTGCCGAGAACATGCCAGGCTTCTGGGAACCAAAACTCACTGCTCTCAGGCGCTCACATTCTCTGCACCCTTGCACTTCTGTGTAACAGTGATGACTTTGTCATTTTCTGTGCAAAGGCATATTCAGCTTTTTTAGAATTTATTTTAATGGGTAATACATGTACATAGTAAAAAAAAAAAAAATAAAGGAATTCAGAATACAAAAAGAACAGTAATGAAGTCTGGCCTCCAACCCTTCACACCCTCCCCAGAGGGTAGCCAGTATTAGCAGTTCCTTAAACATCATTCCAGGCATTTTTGCGACACACACGTGCAACCATATGAGCATGTGAGTGTTAAGTAAATTGCTTATCTGTGTGATGTGCACACAGCACACTAGAGTGGTCGGCCCCACTTTTAGACCACAAAGCCAAGCCCGCAGCCTCATCCCAAGTAGGTCTGTTCTCTGCTCACACCTGCCAAGGGGACTATTCTTTGCAAGGCTGAGGACCTAGACAATTCTCAAAACTGCCAATCAAATCAAGACTCCGGGCTTTTTTTTTTTTTTCTTCTTTTTTTTTTAATCTTCCTTTGAGCTTTAAAGGAAACTTTAGGAAGAGACAAAGCAAAATGCAAGATCTAATTAATTGAAATGCTGGTTCTGGGTCTTTTTCCAGTTACATTAGTTTGAATTCTTTCCCTAGGTTTCTCTGCACCTTGACCGCCACATGAGGCTGCCATATTTAGCAAATAAAAATAGAAGATGCCTGGTGAAATTTGCATTTTACATAAATAATGAATTTTTTAATAGAAATATGCCCCCATGTAATAGTTGGGATATATTTCTACTAAACAGATATTCATTATTTATCTGCAATTAAAAGTCAGCTGGGCAGTGTATATTTTATCTGGCAACCCTACCTCCCAAGCCACTGTCAAGCCCATATCCCAGTAGTGACAATTCTTTCTGGGTGAGCAGCCAGCCTCTCCAACTCAAAATCTCTAAAACCAGTTCTTCCTCTTAATGTAGGTGTCATTTTTCAGATTCTCCCTCATGTCATCTGTCAAGTGGTCTGGACTCTGGCTCCCAAAATGTCTCTGCCCTTCCCTTACAGCAGAGTCTTCATTCCACTATTGAATTCTTGGTACTGCTGACCCAGACAACATCACTTACCTAAGGAGGAGCCCATCACCTAGAATCGCCCCCTGCAAAGCCGCCGTATTCGTGGTAGGCCAGAGCATTTTCTTACAGCCCAGCTGGATAATGCCGTGCCCTGAGTCCAAACCCTTCTTCACTCTCCTACTGATCACCTCATAGTTCAAACACCTTTTCTGCTCCAGCCCTAATCACATTTTTCCACGTTTCAAAGCTCCAGATAGACAGGGTACTTGGGTACCCCAAAGATGCTTTCCCATTTTGACAGTAGACCTTTACTCTTGTTCTTCCTTACACATGAAATGCATTTTTCTTTCCAGTTAGTCATGCTAATCCTGAGACTGAAAAGCCAAGCTTCCAGCCTCATCCCATACAGGTTCATTTTCTGCTCACACCTGCCAAGGGGACCATTCTTTGCAAGGCTGAGGACCACGACAATCCTCAAAACTGCCAATCAAATCAAAGGTCTGGACTGTTTTCTTTTTTCCTTTTAATCTTACTTTGAGATTTAAAGGAAACTTTAGGAAGAGACAATGCAAAATGCAAGATCTAATTCATTGTAATGCTGGTTCTGGGTCTTTATTCCAAGTATGTTAGTTTGGATTCTTTCCCTAGGTTACTCTACACTTTGACCCCCATGTAGGGCTGCCAGATATAGCAAATAAAAATAGAAGATGCTTTTAATCTAGTTGTTCGTACCCTCACATCAAACTGAAGTTTAAAAAAACATAGAAGATGCCCAGTAAAATTTGAATTTTACATTAACAATCAACTTTTTAATAGCAATATGCCCCATGATCAATATTCTTGATCTAAGTCTGGCTATATTATCTTATAACCTTTCCAGAAAGAATTTGACAACTTCAAGAAGATTGGCAACATAGAGCCTTGAAAACATCCCTCTCTATAAACACAATAACTCCACTTTTGGGGATTCAGTCTAAAGTAAATGAGAGATATAAGCAAAGATATCTCACATACCAAAGTTATCTGGGGGAAAACTTATGGCTTGCTCGTATTAGATAGCTTAAAAATTATGACTGAGTACATACAAATGAGAAAAGAATCCTGTTGTAAAAAGAAAAGAATGTAAAAATATATGATTGAAGGGGGCGGCGCCTGTGGCTCAGTGAGTAGGGTGCTGGCCCCATATGCCGAAGGTGGCTGATTCAAATCCAGCCTCGGCCGAACTGCAAAACAAAAAAATAGTCAGGCATTGTGGTGGGCGCCAGTAGTCCCAGCTACTCGGGAGGCTGAGGCAAGAGAATCGCCTAAGCCCAGGAGTTGGAGGGTGCTGTGAGCTGTGATGCCACGGCACTCTACGGAGGGCAATAAAGTGAGACTCTGTCTCTACAAAAATATATATATATACATATACATGTATATGTATATAGAGATATACTTGAAGACCAGAGTGAAGACCAGAAAATATACGACCAAATATTAACAAATGTTATCAAAGAATGATGGGATCATGGGCAATTTCTTTTTCATTTTCATTTGTACATTCCATTTTTTTTTTTTTTACAATGAACACTGTTCTTTATTGGTGTTTTCTAATTATAAAGTATCTGACAGGAATTTTCCAGAATTTTTTAAGTAACTTCACCTGTTGATTCCCACAGAAGACTTTCCCATAAAAGTCTATAGAAATGTGACCAGAATTGCATTAAAACTAAATACTTAACCTGGGAAGGATGAATGACAATACCCTACATTTCTATTTTGCAGCATGGCGTAGCTCTAAGTGTGTGTGTGTTTTCTCTCCCTAACATTTCTTATCAAAATTATTCCTAGTTTTTTTTTTAGAGACAGAGGTTCACTTTGTCACCTTCAGGAGAGTGCCATGGCATCACAGCTCACAGCAACCTCCAGCTCTTGGGCTTAGGCGATTCTCTTGCCTCAGCCTCCCGAGCAGCTGGGAGGCACCCGCCACAATATCTGGCTATTTTTTTTGTTGCAGTTTGGCCGGAGCCGGGTTTGAACCCGCCACCATCGGTATATGGGGCCTACACACTGAGCCACAGGCACCACCCTATTCCTACTTATTTCATATTTCTGATTGTTTATGATGAATAAATCTAATGTTTATATGTTCTAATGATTATTGCTTTTGACTATCTTTTATCTGCTCTCATTAGAGCAATAATGCTAAAACAGAGATTTCTAGAACTATTTAGCAATTTTCTTTCTGTTCACTGTTTTTTACTCCACTTCACATCTGTTTTGCTCAGAACTTCTAAAACATAAGAGGGATGAAGAAGATATACTTGTTTTTATTTATTATTATTTTGAGACAGAGTCTAACTATGCCACCCTCGGTAGAGTGCCTTGGCATCACAGCTCACAGGAATCTCAAATTTTTGGGCTTAAGCAATTCTCTTGCCTCATCCTCCCAAGTAGCTGGGACTGCAGGCACCCGCCACAAGGCTGGGCTATTTGTTTGTTGCAGTTATCATTGTTGTTTAGCAGGCCCAGATTGGGTTCAAACCCACCAGGCTCAGTGTATGTGGCCGATACCATAACCACTGTACTACAGGCACTGAGCCTGATATGCTTGTTTTTTAAAAAGCAATGCCTCCAGTATATCACTATAGATCTAAAATTGATCCTTAAGCACAGAAGATAAATTCCAGATGGCTAAAATTCATAATATGACCATAGAAACACTATAAGTACATAAAGTAGAATATTTATCAAAAGGTACAATATTACATGAATAAATCTAAAGTTTCCAATAGGGAGAAGAAGATACTTTAGAAAACAATACTTGTAGTGAATATAAGAGTTGAGGTACTTACAGAAACAAAACAAAACAAAAAAAAATGGAATGAATGGATACACAGCAATGTGAATAGAGAATTCCAAGAGCCGACTTACGACTAGTTAAGAAACATAGAAAAATCTTCCTCTATTTCCACCTTCAATAATTAATGAGATGAAGATCTATTTTACAACATGGTGGTTCTCCTTAATAATAATATATTAGATACTTGAAAATTGCAAATAGTTGACCTCAAATGTTCTCACCACAAACAAATAAGTATGTGAGGTGTGGATATGTTAATTAGCTTGATTTAATCATTCCACAATGTATACATATAATGAAACATTGTATTGTACACTGTAAGTATATATAATTTTTACTTGTCAATTATGCCTTAATAAGCTGGTGAAGAAATTAATGAGAGGGGAATATTCGATGTCCAAAAAAGTACATATTCTTGACCCAATACTTACGGAGAAAATGATGTACTATACAATTTCCCAGATATTACACTGTATTGAAATTTTTTTTTTTTAATGTATTGAAGTTTCTTATACTTAAATTATTGTCCTCATCTCTGATCATTTCCATAAGCATAGTTCCTAAAAGTGGAATTACATAGTCAAAGCAAAGTACAACTCTATTATTATCTTTCTGTTTTTACTTTTTAAATCAACTTTATTGATGGCTGGGTGTGGTGGCTCACACCTGTAAACCTAGCACTCAGGGAGGCCCAGGCCAGGTGGATTGCTTGAACTCAGGAGTTCAAGTTCAGCCTGAGCAAAAGCAAGACCCCATCTCTAAAAATAACCAGGCATTATGGTAGGCACCTGTAGTCCCAGCTACTTGGGAAGCTGAGGCAAGAGAATCCCTTGAGCCCAAGCATTTGAGGTTGCTGTGAGCTAAGATGCCACAGCACTCTACCAAGGCGACAGAGTAAGACTCTGTCTCACAAAAAAAAAAAGTATGCATTCTTGGTGCATCTGAAACTTGATGATTATTTAGAAAGAAATTTGTCAATATGGGTGCTAAAAATATTCAAGCCAAAAAAAAGACTGATTTAAAAAGTAACATAAATATTTAAAATTGGGGCAGTGATTACCCAAATATACACATTTATTAAATTCTACACTTTGAAAGTGTGCATTTTACCATAGATACAACTTGTACCTTGATAAAGTTGATTTTTTTTTTTTTTTTTGAGGCAGAGTCTCATTCTGTCACCCTCGATAGAATGTCATGGCATCATAGCTCACAGCAACCTCAAACTCTTCTACTCAAAGGATCCTCTTGCCTCAAGTACCTAGGACTACAGGTGCCCACCATAATTGACTAGTTTTAGTAGAGACAGAGTTTTGTTCTTGCTCAGGCTGGTCTTGACCTCCTGAGTTCAAGCAATCCACCTGGCCTGGGCCTCCCTGAGTGCTAGGATTACAGGTGTGAGCCACCATGCCCAGCCATTAATAAAGTTGATTTAAAAAGTAAAAACAGAAAGATAATAAAATTAAGAGTTGTTCTTTGCTTTGACTATGTAATTCCACTTTTAGGAACTATGCTTACAGAAATGATCAGAGATGAGGACGACAATGTAAGCATAAGAAACTTCAATACAGTGTAATATCTGGGAAATTGTATAGTACATCATTTTCTCCATAAGTTTGGGTCATTTGATAATATACAAGGTGGCCATAAAGTTGATGTGCAATTTTAAGTAGCTTACTGTATTAATCATTAAGAATTAAATTGGGTAAAACATTTTCACAAAAGTCATATAACAATACTTAAATGAAAAAAGCAGGAAACAGAACTAGAATTTCCAAGTGTTTGTGTAAACTTTGAAACACATCAACATGTTTAGGATGGTTATCTCTAGGGGCTAGGATGGAGTTACAGATCTTTTTCTTTTTCTTTTACACCCATAAAACTATTTTTTTTAATTAAATCATAAACACATAGATCATGTATACATTAATGCATTTATGGGGTACAATGTGCTGATTTCATATAGAATTAGGAACACTTTCATCACACTGGTTAATATATACCTCATCTCCTTTACTTAAATATTGTGTTAAGACATTTGTACTCTATACTAATAGATCCAACACGTACCCTTGTATTATGCACCATAGGTGTGATAGAGTGAATGGTGTGATTACAGATCTTTTTTGTACATTTTAGCATTTTCTCTCTCTTTTTTTTTACATTAAGTAATATTTAATCACATCATTAAAAAATGAAAGAATTCTGGATAATATCACGGACAGGAGTTTTAAAATGTATTTACTCATTTGCTGCTAAAGAGTAGTCCTGCTGTCTGTGTGAGGCTGAGTGACCCTGGGCTCAGGAGGGGAGCAAGGGAGCATGGCAAACCCATCCTACGTGCAGGGCTCAGATTGGGACAACTCTCCAGCAAGCTGGCCCTGTCTCCATTTCCTCCCCTCCCACAGTCTTAAGATAAGGATCCACACCACCCCACTCCCTGACAAAACTTCATGTGGCTTGTCCCCAACACCCAATCCTCTAGCTCGGTGGTTCTCAACCTTCCTAATGCCATGCCCCTTTAATACAGTTCCTGTGGGTCAAGACTCACAGGTTGAGAACCGCTGCCTTGCCTCTCCTCCGTGGCCGCTGGCATTCCTTCAGCAGAAGGGCCTGTCAGCCCCACCCACCTTGGAGGCTGGCAAGTTCAGTTTCCAGGGCCTAGAATGCAGTTTCCCATTTTCCCAAGTCCTTAGTTGACACCTCATCCTTCAAAACTCAACTCAGTGCTTGATTCCCTCTCCAGGGGCCACTTCCCTCCCCATCCCACCTCCCTTAATCAAATCACAACCTCCAGCTACATCTGCAATAGCACCTGTATTTTTCCTTTCTAGCATGTTCCTGATCTAACCACGTGCCTGTGTGATTAACATCCGTGTCTCTCACAAGACGGTGAGCTCCTGGAGAGTAGTCTCAGAACCTGAGTTTGTGAGCACCACTCATCCCATACTCCGTGTTCCTGGCAGTGTCCAGACAGTCAATAAATATCTGTTGAATGAATGAAGGTTTCCTCACCTGTAAAATAAGAGGAGCCCACCTAGATTTCAATCCATAATGCATAAAGCCTAGATTCTGGGATCCTTCACTCCTCCCTCTAAGGCTCCCAGGAAACCCCAGATTCACGTTCATTCTCTCTCTCTCTCACTAACACATTAAAAACTAGATTATCCTTCAAGTCCCTGGGGCAAACTGGGAGCTCCTAGGCCCTGGGGAGTTTGACAGCCCGGAAAGAGAGAGGAAATCCCGGTGAGTCAGAGTGATTACTAACTTGGGAGTTTTTTCCAACTACTCAGGCCTCTCCCCTTGCTGTCTAGCTGGATGAGAACGCATCTGGCTAGAGCAGTGGTTCTCAACACTCCTCATGCTGCAGCCCTTTAATACAGTTTCTGTGTCTCGACCGGCAGGTTGAGAACCGCTGGGCTAGAGAAAACCCACACCAAGGTTAACTCCCTCGCTCCCTCCCTCCTTCCTCTGGGTTTCTACAGGTGAGAATAAGGAACACTCTCCAGGGGCCCAGCACTGTTCTGAGTCCTCTGCCCATAACTCATTTAACACAATAACCCTATCATAAGGTGGACACCAACAGGGCTCCATTTTACAGGGAAGTTGAGGCGCAGCAAGATTTAGTAACTCACTCAAGGTCACAAAGCTGCAGAGACCTTGCTCTCTTAACTACTATACTATCCTGCCTCTCAGGTTTACGAAGCGAATATTGCCAAAAGAAGGTAGTGGCAACCGAGTGACCCACTGACTGCTGCAGAGCAGGGCCTCACTGATGGAGGCAAGACAGAGAGAAAAGTGGGGGTTGGCATCCTTGCGGGTCACATGGCAAAGACTGCTTTCTCCGGCTGAAACTCAAGAGCGGTGATGCTTGTGGAATGAACACTGACAGGTCCTCCCTCCCCCAAGAACAATCACTAGTCTGTGGAGAACTTCAGCTCTCTGCCCAGAGCTGCGGTTTTTTCTTTTCTTTTCCTTTCCTTTTTTTTTTTTTTTTTTAAGCAGGAATCAAACCTTGCATCTGACCATATGCATCAATTATCAGGCACTCTTTACTCCAACTGGGACCCCAAACAAACACCCCTGCTTTAACCGTGGGTGAGGTAGCACACACGATTTACAAAGCTTCATGAGCCTGCAGCATCCCGAATAAGTAGACCGTGATCCTGTGGACAATAAAATGCAACCCCATGCTAACACTTTGTAGGGGACTGAATGAATGTACATTAAACAAAAGGCTGCCATCTCCAACACAGCACACCCACTGCCTTTCCCAGGCACTCAGCACAGTATTGGCCTGCAGGTTCTCAGCTTCCGTTGGGTTTAGAATAAAATCCAAAATCTCTACCGTTGCCTACAAGGTCTTCCGTGATCTGGCAGACTCATCTGCCTCCCGAGCTACAGCTACACTAGTTTTCTTTCTCTTTGGGAAGTACAGACTTACTGGTCCTTCTGCCTGGGTTATTCCTAGATTTTGGCCTGGCTGCGTACTTTTCATCATTCCCAACCACCATCTACCTAAACACCATCTCCTTCCTCTGAGGCCTTGCTTGCAAAGTCCCCTTCCCCACGCCCCTCCGGATTGGAAGCTGTATCCTTGGCGTCAGAACACTGGCCCACAGGCCTTCAAGACTTCAGCAAATGTTTGTTGAATGCAAAAATGCTGCATACACTTAAATCTCTCCACCGCCACCTCCCACTCCCCTCCCCAAAAAAATACCTGGAGGAATTAATTTATAAAGGAGAACCCATGCAAGCGAAAGCACAACACATCGATTCAAAACAAAGGGAGTAACCTAAGGCTGAACTGGTAAAGGACATCTAAAGGCCCCCAAGAAAGCCCTCTCCTGATGGTGCACACACTTTTCCAAAAACGAAACCAGCGGGCCAGAAGGAGGTTGCCGCCGAGCGGCAAGGACGGTTGGCTGCAGAGCGCTGCCTACCTTGAACTCGGCGGAAAGTTGGGGCGTGTATTCGCGTGTCCACAGCGCGCGCACGAGCGCCGCCAGCTGCTCGGTGACCTCGGCGCGGCCCGGCGCCGCCCGGTAGCGCCCCAGCGCCAGGAACTCGGCCAGCAGGTCGGTGTTGCTGAGACACTGCACCACGGCGTTCATGAAACAGGTGTTGCCGTGGTTCTTCAAGCCCTGCGCGCCCGGCGGCCGCGCCCCGTCGCCGGCGGGGAGCTGCGGCTGAGGGCCGGGCGGACGCTCCTCCCGGGGACTGCCGGGGACCGCTGGAGTCGGGCCCGGGACGCAAGCAAAGCCGCCCTCACCGTCGCCATCGCAGCGTCCCGGCTGGGGCTGGGGCCGGGGCGGCGAGTCCCCGGAGCGGGAGCGGCTGCCCAGCGCCAGCAGGAAGCGGCCGAACAGGCGGCGCAGGGAGCGGCGGCGGCGGGGCCGGGGCGCAGGCGGCCCCCCTCCTGCCGCGTCCCCGGGGCCCGGGTTCATGGCACCCGCCGGCGCGGCTCCCGGAGGCAATCCCCCGGGCCCGAAGCGGGCAAGCAGCTAACAGGCCCTACAGCCTCGCACCGGCGCCGGGCGCCGGCTACCTGCGGGCAGGTGTGCGGGGACCGGGCGGAGGCGGAGCCAAGGGCGGGGCCGCCCCTCCCCGCGCGGGAATCCTGCCGCACTGCCGGCCCCAGGGCAGCGCCCGGCCGCCCCTATCCCTGCCTCGACCCGCCCCCGCGGCACAGACTGCGAATAAAAGCAGTGGGAGTCGTAGTAGCCCATTTCTGCACCCTGCCTTACCTCTTACAAACCAGCAGACCTGGTGTAACCTCTGCCCCTGCTGTAGAAGTAATAGAGGAATGAAATATTTGAAAGCGCCTAGTAAATTGCAAAGCCCCAGCTATTGCTAAGTTTCTTGTAATTACGTTGACGAAGAAAAGGGAAAGGAAAGACTCCAAAGGACAGCCTCGGGCGTGGCGAGAGGCGCGCGCTGGGAGGCGCAGGGCGGGCAGCGCTCCGTACACCGCCGCTTCCTCCGAGGGCTCAGGTGTGTGCAGACAGGTGGTGCCACCTCCTTCCAACCCGTCTGCCCCTTGGGGGAGGCGGAGGCTTTGCCTGTACCCGCCCACCCAGCAGCTGAACTGGGAGCCTCGTGTTGCCGTGTGAACAAACACCTGGCGTGGTTTGCTTTTTAAAACTACAAGCTGGGTTAGCGTCATTGTCCAAAAACTTGTGAGACTCGATCTTCCTCGGTTTAGCTGGTGGAGAAGTGGGCTCCGAGAGGTTAACGCAACGTTAGGCCACCCGACCCGTAAGTAGGGAAACCGGAACTCGACCGGGGTTGCCGGGTTTAGGCCCTTTCCAACCTCGGCATTTGCTTACCAGGAAGTTTTCCGGCTCCCAGGCGCGCCCCCTACGCTGTCTCTAGTTCACTCCTTAGCGTAAAAACCTTGCTGAATTATTGCCCAATCAGAATTAGCTTGGCCTTGCCCCGCCCTAGATTCCCTGGGCAACCCCGGGGGCCTGCGCTCTCACATTGTTCCCTGTAACTGACAATTTTATAATTAATCAGGCAAGGTCTTGCAGAACTAATTTCTCATCAGTTTCTAGCTCAAAAGGAGATCTGCAGTATTACATCAACGTCCTGCTGCTTGTTATTTAATAAGTGGTCATAATTTATTAAATATTCTCCCCAATCTTTCAAATAGGACAGCAGCAGTTACCCGATGCTAAAAAGCAGTATTAGTTAAGGGATAAAGAATAAGCTTATAAAACTGTACTGTGAATTGGAGACGTGTGTTTCTGCAAAATGCGATCATTTGCCCTCTCTGAAATTAAAACAGATACTCAGTTGGACGATTAATACACAAGGTCCATTTCGTCACCCTTGTTGTGGTAGGCACAGGAGAAAGAAATTATAGCCAACTCAAAATGCCATCTTTGATAGTCACCCCAAGATCCCCAACAACACACATTTTCTTAGAGAAAGCAGCCGTGTTTCACTCTCTGTGTCAGGAATTCTGCCCATGCTTTAAAACGTTATGTCACTTCATTCTCACAATAACCTTTTGAACAGGAATTTATTATTGCTTGAAAAAAAGAGAAAACTGCAGCTCAGAGGGTTTTTAAAAGCCTGCCAAAGATCTGTATTTAAACCAAAGTCTTCTTCCCCAGAGCTTGACCAATAAAATGCTGATTAAGAAGGAAATTCCCCTTGCTTTATTTTTAGAGGATAATAGCAATGTTGTCTGTAGACAGTTCGTGAGGAAGGTCTGTGGGTTTTGCAGAGTCATATAAAAGAGGTTAAGACAGGAAACCAACAATGGAGAATTTATTCATAATAAAACTGTTTTAATTACAGTCTGGAAAAATTATTCTTCAACGTATTTCAATCTTAACATACACTTTAAGAATGTAAATGCATTCTATAAAGGAAAGGAGAAACTTAGAGAACATTTCAACTGGAGAACAAAAACAGCAATGTGGAAAATCAGGACCACAGTTGGAGTTATCTGAACCCCATCCTCAACAGGACTGGGCCATGCGGTGGCTCAGAGAGGTCCCAGGAGCTTCAGGAGGTAAATGGGTACTTCCATCGCAAAATGGCTCCGTCAGCGCTTACGCTAACAATATAATGATTTCCTGGACTTATCCGGATCCCCGTGATGTGGCCACTGTGTCCCACCCCAACATGAGTCACTTCGCCCTCGTTATAATCCCAAACTTTGATCAGATGGTCATTTCCACCTGAAAAAGACAAACACTTACATGGCATTGCTGCAACAGTATACAGAGAAACAGCCCCAATTTCAAATAACGATTATTCCTAATACATTGCCTGTGAGCCAACTTAAAGGAAGAAAAATCTATCTTTATAATAACACTTGATTATAAAAATCTATGTCTAGTGTAGGAAATATGGGGAGAGAGGAATATAAAGAGGTAAAAATCACCTTTATCTCACTACCCAGAAATAACCACTAATAACATCTTGGTTTAGTTCCTTCTTGTCTTTTTTCTATAAGTATACATATATCTGTATTTCCTATGTATACAAGCATGCATGTACATGTACAGTCTGATTGGGATCACACTGTGTCTAGTTTGATATCCTGCTTTAAGTCAGTGTGTTTCTGAAACTTAGTACCAAGGGTGTCCAACCTGTGGCCAACAGGCTGTTTGCATGCTGATTTTGTAATGACTTTTTTTGCTTATCTGTGGTGTTGGATATTATGAAAAGTATGCACCAAACATTTTTTTTTTTTTTTTTTTTTTGCTAATCAGCTTTTGTTTGTGCAGCAGAGGAAAAAAAAAAGATTGGACACCCTTGGTTAGTTAGAGCATTTATTTATCAATGTCCTGAAGAATCAGAAAACCTAGCAAGAAATGATGTTGCTCCAATTGCCACATTCTGTGGTAAATGCCCCATTGAAAACTGGTTAATTCATCTGTTTTCATGGGATCACATCATTCAACAATAAGAAGGGATCCACAGGATTAATACATAAGAACTGCCATTTGAGACTTCAGTAGGAAATAACAGAGGAAGGCACACTGAAACAGCCCAGACCACTTAAAGGCTGGTGATATAAGGCTTGGCTTTTATTTGTGCAAAGTCTCCTGTGCAAATGTTTCCTATCACTGAGGTGTGACTTCTAGATTTTTCTTTTCTGGCTGCAATGGCTGCAGTGTTCAGTATGAATGTAACCAAGTTGCCCCTGAGACCCTTTTGTGATTGTTCTCATTGCCTCTGAACTGGGAGTTCTATGTCCCCAACTAAATAAGCCAGGAGTGGCTTTCTTATCCCAGTACTAACCTGTGACAAAGTGCGCTCCTTCCTGTGTGATATCCATACCATTTATTGACCCAGACAAGGAACCTTCCAACTCTCTGATTACTGAACCATCAAATACTTCCCAGTAAGCAATCTGGAATTCGGGAAAGAAGTATTAGGCAGGATTCAGCTCAGTGGAATCATCCATGCACATGCTAACAAAAGATGGTTCGACTTTATATAGAAAGTAACAAAAATACACCATGGGATGATACTGTCTGAAATTATAAATAGGCTATAGCAGGGGGTGGAAAAACCATTTTAATATTTTTAGTATTGGTTTGAAAATTTGCATTCTATTTAAAGAGATGTTGATGTGCTGATAAACCTGGATTGTGACAGAAAGGGCTTTTGATAAGACTAAGCAGATTGAGTCTGAAGCAAGCTGTAAAAGGAGAAAACAGCTTCTGCATCGGCAGTGAGGCTTCAGGCCTGGTAGGAGGGAAAGCGCTGGAGAATGGGCACCCCGCAAAGTTCCAGAGATTGGGACTCACAGGGTGGCCCAACCCTCCCTCTTCCTCACCCTACCCCTATTCCCAGTTTCCCTTCTACCCCAAAGCAATAAAATATTCCTTGGGGTGGAGTTCAAAGACAAAAGGGATTAACCTTGGTCCCCTCCTAGGGAGGAGAAGGGGGGAGACAGGTGCTGAATATAATGCCTTTGTACTTTGAACCTTGTGAAAGTACAAAGCATTCAAAAATAAAATTTCCTTTTAAATACAGAATGCTTGACCAGGAATTAAAAGCGTGAACTCCGGGCACAACATTTCACCCATTTATCTTCGTTTCGTGTAGATGGAAACTTGCTGTATCCCCCTGAATGGCTAGAAATTGTGTACTTTTATTATTATTATTATTATTATTTACTTTTTTTCTTTTGCTTTATAATTTCTATGGATGCTCGACCACATGAACAAAAATTCTATGTTCATAGTAAAAGCATGAAGGGTTTCTCAGTAATCACACCCACAGAAGTAGCTGGAACTTTGCCTGTCATCCCAGGCAAAGAAGACAAAGGGACCCTGTCCCGGGCAGCCCTGTAGGAGCTCAGTCTTCCCTGCTGTCGTCTGCCAGGGGTGCCCCTCTTTGAGATCTGGACAGAGCTAGATCCTTGGAGCTCCAGGGAGCTTCCCTGCACCTGGCCTGTGTCATACAGTCCGTTCTGTTTCCTTTTGTAGCCCCGTCACCATCTCATGTCTTGTTCATTTATTATTCACTCCTCATTCATCGGTTTACATACGTGTTAGCTGATTCCATCCCCTACTACCCAAAATAAGTCAGTTATTAAGCTCCACGAAAGCTTGCTACAAGGGGAAATGTCCCCCAAACAGAAGGACCAAACTTCATCCAAGGATGTAGACTCCCCAACTGAAAAGCCTTTTTAATGTTTTTATAAGAAGTGATGAGAGGGGGGACCTACAACGCCCACCAGAGGCTCCAATAGCCAAAGAGGCTGGACAACTGCTGAGGAGACACTTGTGCCTTGGTGTCTCCTTCACTTTACACTTGGGACTAAATGTGGAACCCCCATTTCCTATGCCTAGGTCAG
>CAUYRH010116409.1:0-51968 GCA_963574655.1 Perodicticus potto
GTTTTTACGTATTTGAGTGCTAACTTAGCCTCCAAGAAGAAGGCAGGTGGTATAAACAAGTAATAACAAGAAATCTTAAGTGTGATATTTTCTCATTTACTATGTGAAAACAATTTTGATCCGTATTTAGAAGATTTCTCCTGACCCTTCACATATGCACCACAAGTGTGATATCATGAATGTTACATTAATCAGGTGGATAAAAATATCTCCGATTGTATGGGAAGCCCGCACACTGTACTCCAAGCCTGAATCATTGTACACAGTTATGACTTAATAAAAAATAATTTAAAAAAAAAAAAAAAGAAATCTTAAGTGTGGAAAGACCTTTTGCTTTGTGCAAAACTCTTATAGATCTGGCCCGTGCTTCCCTTTCCGTCCTCATCCTTAGAAGTATTTTCTCTGACCTGCTGGACTGTCTCTACTGAGCCCATCAGGTACCATACACCTTCCAGCCTTCATACTGTCCACTTCTTTGATCTTAAATGCTCCCCACCTCCATCCCGCCCTACCCCATTTGTTAATAATATCCGTTTATTATTATTACTTAGTCCAAAATGCCTTGTGTGGTCAGCGTGTAAAGTCCCCCTTCTTCATGCTTCCAGAGCACCCTGCGCACATACACATCTGACTCTGTCTCCCTGTGATTCTCCTCACTAATAGCCTTCCCAATTCATCTGTTCATTTTGAGGCTTAGTTCCTCCTATTTGACTTTGTACCTCAATTCTTAACTTAGTGACCATTTTCTTGTCATATCCTGTAGAAGTGTAATGGCCAGTCTACATAAAACCTGTTTGTTTTCATTATTAAATAATGACACGTGTTAAATATTGTCTTCCACTTTCCAGATGTTCATGAGAAATCCAGATAACCTGTTTTTTTTTTTTCAAAAGAGCTTGAAACGTCCTCTTGAATAAAGCAAACGTGTACGAGAAGGAAGTAAAAATACAATGAAGAATCCATTAGTATTCTGCAGGAATAGCTCATCCCAGAAGTATCCATTGACGGCTTCCTTTGCTCCCTTTCAAAATGCAATAACTGCATGTCTTATAGGAGTGCTGTGCACATCTTTTGTTTTCCAGTGACTTCAGGCACATGAAAAGTACCTGATTAGCATCCCTGGAGAGTCAAGCTACATATGTACGTAGTGAACAGGTGTAGGCCTTCACCTCCGCACAGACCACAGGCAGGTCAGCTGACCTGTCCTTGATTTCAGTCTTACCTGTGGAGACAGCCTGGCTCCTTGGGTAAGAGGGGTCCATATCCTTTCTATTATTGGCTCCTCTGCTGAGATTTCTAACAAGGGTGCCAATTAGTGCCAGTTATGATGGCAGCTTTTTGAAGTGAATAAGAAGGCAATTGACTAAACACAGGGTAAAAACTCTGACTTTGACACAGTTACATTCTATTCTTCACTACTTTTTAAATCTTGAAAATATATTATTTTTAAATTAATTTAAAAATCTTAATTTAGGGATGTCAGTGGATTTAATCAATTAAGTCGTTTAAAATCTCCAGCTTTCCAAATACCAATGGTATCTGCATTGGGACCATGTTGACAGTAGGATAATTCATTGAAATACATGTATTAAAGTAGTCTTGTTAGTTTGTATCTTTGGTTTCAAGTGGCACAAACAGACGTGACATAAACAATAAAGTAGATGCAATTGGAATGCCTTAGAATTGCTCAAACGTACAAGGTAAAACTAAACAAAAACCTGATCTCCGAAAGCATAAAAGGAGAGCAGGGTCCCATGGATAGGCTACCTGAGTCCCAGTCACTGGGCTGGACACACTCCCTGGATTTATTATGCAGATGTCATGAGCCTCAAGGATCAAGTTCCTAGGACAGGGCGTTTAATTGGCCTAGCTTGTGTCACCCACCAATCCTTGGGGCAGTCCCACCAATTTGCATATAATGAGATGCAGAATAAGGGGAGTCCCCAAAGGAAAACACCGGAGCTATTACCAAAAAGAGGAGGAAATTCTCGGTAGGCAAAATCAGCAGATTTTGTAACTTTGTAACAAAGTTTTTTTGTAACTTTGAATTGGTTTGCTACTAGATTATACACTGGTTTTGGCAATAGCTTTCCTCCCGAAGAATTTTGTTCTTTTGACACAAAGAGAAAACAATAGCAAAATGCAGAGAAACAGCACCCAGTAACACATTTGTGCATAAAGATTCGTGAATGTATACAGTTATCCTCAACCTATTCAATGTATATGTTCCTAAAGATTATAAAAAATCAAATATATTTTGTAATTTTAATTTGAATAATTTATCTCTTAGGGAAATAGTAATCCCTAATTGAATTTCGTAGATTTGGAATTTCATGTTGAGTTTGTTACCAGTGAATGGTACCAATTCGGCAGACGCTTACCAGGTAAAAGAAAATGTACTGTCTTTAAAAATTTATACTATGTGTATCTTTGAAGAAAACAAACATAAATATTATAAACTTTCATGAATCACTTCCTTTAACAATATTTTCCATGACCTTGGACCTATTCTTTAAAATCACTTTGAATCAGTGGACCTAAGGGAGTCCTCATTTTGAGCAGAAGTGCTTTGATCTCTGATTCCCACACACACCACACCCCGCACGTCATGTGTATTACCCTTCCCGATTCCACTACCTCCCATAATTAGTGATGGCCTTAGACTCACTCAGTGTCCTATATCATCCTCTCTCACCCAGGTGCATCACGTGCTCTTTCATTCCTGAACTGTGCTCTTCTAAACTCCTATCCAGGTGAGCTACAGAGTTTTCCTATACAGAGAATCAGACTATCAGGCGGTTTCCATTCTCACCCTTCAGCTTAGTTCTCATCACTGTTCAGTAATTATTTCACTGTTCTCTGAACACCTTACACTACCTCTTCCCTACACCAGTTTCCAGCCTTCACTCGATCCTCAACGCTCTTACTTTATACCTGTTCCCTTAAATACCAATGACTTCACCTCCAAACTCAGAGGGACAATTTAGAGGCCACAAGGCAAGAATGTCCTCTGTGTCTCTCACCTCTACTCCTGAAACAAACTCATAGGACATTGCTAATTATGTGCTTTCATAGCACAGTAAGATTTTCTGTCCAAGGCCGGTTCATCTTCCTGGGTGCGACACGCCCCTCAGCCGTGTCTCCCAGACCGAGTCCTCTCAGCCGCTATTCCACACTCCTGTATCTGCAAGTTCCCCCCTCTTGTCTGAGTCTTCCTCCCGTCTTTAAAACCAAAATCACCAAGGAAGTAAAATCATCGTATTTCTACATTAGCTTTATATAAAGCGGTTACCTTAACCCTCTCCTTTTTTCCAGTA
Organism: Perodicticus potto; assembly: GCA_963574655.1. Taxonomy (NCBI): domain Eukaryota; kingdom Metazoa; phylum Chordata; class Mammalia; order Primates; family Lorisidae; genus Perodicticus; species Perodicticus potto. The sequence continues at coordinate 3,318 of CAUYRH010116409.1, forward strand.
TTAAACTTTTAGAAAGATCCATTTACACTTCAACTTCTACTCCTTTTTCAATGTATTATAGTTTGTTTTCCATCCTTTCTACCTTGCTGAAATAGTTCTGTTGAATAGCCCTGACCACCTCCGTTGCATTCAGTTCTCATCCTATGAGACTCTCTAAAACACTCGAGACTTTTGACACCACTTTTCCTACTATTCCTTTTTTTTGTCTTTTGTTGTCTTTCCTATCCACCTTTTTTTCAGCTCAATGTTTATGTGAGTAGTGCTAACTTCTGGCTACACATGATTGTTACCTGGAATGTTTATTTTTTTTAAATGCTTGGTCTGCACCCAAGCCCTATTAATGGGACATTTGGGGAAGTGGACTCCACCATCAGTATGTGTGCAGAGCTCCCCCAGCAATGCTAATCCACAGAACAGCTGAGAATGGCTCCCCTTAATCACCTCACTGCCAGAGCTGGTTTGCTTCCCGTGGCATTACCACCACAAGGGGCTGTGATTCTCAGGTCTCTATCTGGCCTTGTCTCCTGAACTGAGAGGTCTACCAGAAACATCTACCTAGATGTCCTGCAGTTCACCTCTAGTTTGCTGTTTTCAGATGAAGCAAAGTCTCTTCCATTCCTTCAAAAAAAATTTGCGACTCAGTGCCGGTAGCTCAGGGGCTAGGGCGCTAGCTACATGCATGGGAGCTGGCGGGCTTGAATCCAGCCCGGGCCTGCCAAACAATGAAACTACAACCAAAAAATAGCCAGGCATTGTGGTGGGCACCTATAGTCTCAGCTACTTGGGAGGCTGAGGCAAGTGAATCGCTAAGCCCAAGAGTTTGAGGTTGCTGTGAGCTGTGATGCCACAGCACTCTACCCAGAGCGTCAGCTTGAAACACTGTCTCAAAGGGAAAAAAAAAAAAAATTGCGTCCTCTCATCTTTTAGTCTGCTTCCAGCGCCCTTATCTATTCCTGTCTAACTCAGCCACTCAGGGAGTCTTCAGATCCCCTGAAGTCAGCTTCTCACATCGAGTATCCTTTTCTTATTCCACTGCTATTACTTTGGCCCCCACCACAAATAACTGTCTGGGAAACCTCTGGGGCCCTTTAGCCAACTATTTTCCAGCCAACTACAGTCTGAACGCATTCATGCTATTTATTTGTCCTCTCCTTTAAAAAAAAAAAAATTTGCTAATCCCTTTACATAAAGACATAATAGAAATCCCCCTTGTCTGGTGTACAGAACTCTTCGTGCCCTCTTCTTCCCAGCCTTGTCCCTCACCTGTTCTCCCATTTATATCCTACTCCTGTTGTGCCCAAATTGTCACACGTCATAGGCATAATCCTAAACCCTTTGAATTCTCCCTTTCTTCCTTCTCTCTTCTCTTTTTCAAGTAATAAATTCCACTTGGGGGGTTCAGCTAAAAAATGTCTACTTTCGAATATGATCAGACTGTGTGTTTTAATTTGTTGATAATATGTTCCTCTCCGATGTGGGATTTCTCACTTAGGATACATGGGTAGAAGTTAGGAGGCCAATGAATTCCAATGGAGGAAAAACAGCATTTTCTTTTCTTTCTTTCTTTCTTTTTTTTTTTTTTTTTTTTGAGACAGAGTTTAACTGTTGCCCTCGGTAGAGTGCAGTGGCGTCACAGCTCACAGCAACCTCAGACTCTTGGGTTTAAGCAATTCTCTTGCCTCAGCCTCCCAAGTAGCTGGGACTACAGGCGCCCTCCACAACGCCTGGTCAAGCATTATTATTTTCACTCCTGATTGAAACTCAAGATTTTCTTCTATAATAAATGGAGAAAACAAACCATAGTAATACTAACAGTATCTGTGACATTACCAGCAATAGAAATCACATATATTTTCTTATCTCATTGGAGTTGGCAAAAATATCTAGAAATATCGTTTATGCTCATTACTACTTCCAAGTTATAGTGGTTATTAAACTTGCCACTATATCATATTATTTAATGCCTTAATAAAAAGCACACTTATTAATATTTCACAAATGTGGCTTTTGAAATATTTTGAGAACTAATTCTCACTATAATTGATTTGCTTTCTAATCCCCTGTGCTTTGTTTTGTGCAACAAACAAATTTTTTTCTTAGAAAGTGATCCAAGATTTTACCCGATTGCCAAAGGAGTCAGAGTACAAACCATCACCATTACCAGTTTGTGGATGCCCCTCAAAGGGCACTTGTTTGGTTGTATTCTAGTTTGTATGTTTTTTTTTTTTTTTTTTTCTTTTGACTCTCCTTTAGGGGCAAGGACAATTTTCATTCACTTTTATATTCTTTTTTTTTAATATACTTCAACTGGATATACTTAATATTAGAATTGGAAAAAATATATTATTATAAAGGGAAATTACAAACATATGTCACTTATAAATGAGGGTGCAATATCCTAAACAACATATTGACAAGTTGAATTAAAGGTGGAACACATTATTCTTAGTGAACCATCACAGGAATGGAGAAGCATGAATCCTATGTGTTCAACTTTGATTTGAGGACAATTAGTGACAATTAATGACACAGTGGGGCATGGGGGAAGGAGAGAGCAGACAGAGAGAAGGAGGGAGGGGGTGAGGGAAAGAAAACAGAAAAAAAAAGGAAAGAAAATAGTGACTAATTCTATTGGATTGGATTCAATTTCAACCAAAGTACATTACTTGAACATTAATTTTTAATTCAACTTGTTGATATGTTGTTTGGGATATTGCATCCTCACTTATAAGTGAAATATGTTTGTAATTTCCCTTTAAAACAATATATTTTCTCCAATATCAGTATCAGGTGTATCTAGATCAAGCAGAATGATTTTGAAATATTTCTTCTTTTTCTATTGTCTATAGGATTTGGCATGGTCTGTTTTTTGAAACTCTCCTTTACTTTTATTTGTATGGTATTAGTTGTCTATTTTTTGAGACTTTGGGGAAAAAAATAAGAAGTTAACTGATGACTTCATGCTGAGCCTCAGAGTCAAAGCACTCGATAATGTCTTATTTGACAATGTGAATATTACTTTCTTGGCATTATTATTGCTAATATTGCTTGATATTTCTATGCAGTAATCGTCTGTTTTCTTTTCTGAATGTATTTATCTTCGTTCATTCTTTGCAAGGTTTTTGTTTCTAGCCCTTATCTTAAACATTGTTATTGTTATTGAATTTTAAGCCTTTTAAATTCTGTGAAGGCAACAAGTGGAAACCTAATTAACACATGTATATGTAAAAATAAAAAAATAAAAAAAATTATTGTTCAAATAATGTACTTTGGTCAAAATTAAATCCAATTTGTGTGAAAATTAGTCACTATTTTCTTTTCCTTTTTTCCCCCTTTCCCCCACCCCCTCCCTCCTTCTCTCTTTGCTGTCCCCTTCCCCCACCCACACCTTGTCATTAATTGTCCTCATATCAAAGTTGAATACATAGGACTCTTGCTTCTCCATTCCTGTGATGCTTCACTAAGAATAATGTGTTCTACCTCCATCCAGGTCAATACAAATGCTGCAGAATCTCCATTTTTTAATGGCTGAATACTATTCCAAGGTATACATATACCACAGCTTGCCAATCCATTCCTGGGTTGAGGGACGTTCAGGCTGTTTCCACATTTTAGTGATTGTAAATTGAGCTGCGATAAACAATCTAGTACAAGTGCCTTTATAATAAAAGTTTTTTTCCCTTCTGGATAGATGCCCAGTAATGGGATTGCAGGATCAAATGGTAGGTCTAGGTTGAGTTCTTTGAGGTTTCTCCATACTTCCTTCCAAAAAGGTTGTATTAGTTTGCATTCCCACCAGCAGTGTAAAAGTGTTCCTTTCTCTGCACATCCAACCAGCATCTGCAATTTTGAGATTTTGTGATATGGGCCATTCTTGCTTGGGGTTAGATGATATCTCAGAGTGGTTTTAATTTGCATTTCTCTAATAATTAGGGATGATGAGCATTTTTTCATATGTTTGCTAGCCATTCATCTGTCTTCTTTAGAGAAGGTTCTGTTCATCTCTCTTCCCCATTGATCTATGGGATTGTTGGCTTTTTTCATGTGGATTAATTTAAGTTCTCTGTAGATCCTAGTTATTAAGCTTTTGTCTGATTCAAAATATGCAGATATCCTTTCCCATTGGGTAGGTTGTCTATTTGATTTGGTTGTTGTCTCCTGAGCTGTACATAAGCTTTTCTGTTTAATTAAATCCCTTTTGTTTATTTTTATTTTTGTTGCAATTGCCATGGTGGTCTTCCTCATAAAGTCTTTCCCCCACTTTCTAATGTTTTTCCTATGCTTTATTTGATTATTTTTATTGTTTCATGCCTTAAATTTAAGTCCTTTATCCATCTTGAATCAATTTTTGAGAGTGGGGAAAGGTGTGGGTCCAGTTTCAGTTTTTTACATGTGGATATCCATTTCTCTCAGCACCATTTATTGAATAGGGAATCTTTCCCCCGGTGGACGTTCTTATTTGGTTTATCGAAGATTATGTGGTTGTAAGTTGTTGGTTTCATTTCCTGGTTTTCTATTCGATTCCAAATGTCTGTGTCTCTATTTTTTCACTTTTATATTCTCATCACTAATCAAGTTTGTAGCTCATAGCAGGTACTGAAAAAGTGTTGACTAATAGACCAAAGAATGCGAAATTACTGTCATGCAAATATACTGAATGGAGGGCAATATTTCTTAAAGTGTGGTCATAGACCCAGTAAATCACAACCACCAGGATGCTTGTTAAAATGCATACCCCTAGACTCAATCCCAGGTCTTTTGAATCTGAATCTCTAGGAATATAGCCTTGGATCTGCATTCACAAGTTTCACCAGAGATTCTTTTACATTCTAAAGCTGAGAAGTTGTACAGTGAGATACATGATGCACAGTAGCCTTTAATAAATTAATAAATAAATAATTTCAACTCCCTGGACTTCATTTCCCTCCTGTGCAAATGGCCCTACCATGTTGCCTCAATCTTGTGAATTTGTGAAGTCTTTCTCTATCATGAAGGTAGGACAAGGCTAACTACTTCTTTGGGACAATGAATGGAAATTCTTTAAATGTGTGCTCATGATGACTTGCTCCCTGTTTCTTGTTGTCTGATATCAGAAAATAGGCCAACTTCTCGGATCCACCTGTCTTGTGAAATACTCAAAACATTGCCCAGACATTAGTCCCCTGTTCTTCACTTTTTCTGTCAGAGTTAGGCAGTTTTTAACTTATTTTTCAGAGATGGGCTGTAGAAATAAAAAGATGATTTAGAGACCCAACACAAGTCATTCTGGTACAATCCAATGGCCATACTATCCTTGGGACGAATTTTATCAGATATCATGAATGTCCTAAAACAAAACAAAACACAAAGCAACAAACAAAATAACAGGATGGGGAGAAAAGTCTATCAACCATTTGTATTTGTTACTGTTAAAGTTTGATCTGTTTCATACCATACAAAGAATGTCCATGTTTCATGACTAGATGAACACTGTCTTCAAATTTTGCACTGTTAAAATGAAGACCATGATCTCAGTCAAATATTATTTTACCCTGAATACTGTATAACACTCAAGTTTTAAACATGTTAAAGAAAAAATTGAGGATCTTTTCAGCCAATCTCAAGAAAAAAAAAGTATAATTTAAAACATTTTCATTTTTAGGAAAGATCAGTATATAATACTTATGTTAATAGGTATTTTATATTTTTCTGTGAAAAGTATACATCATCAACTTGCAAAAAAGTATTCTTATAAGTCATTTCACCTTATTATTGAATGCAACACACACTCATATTAACTTCTTGCTTTGCTGTAAGTATCTAAAAGAAAAAAATATATTTTTTGCCCATGTGGGAAAGGCTCTGATTTGTATAATTACGTCTACTGATAGATTTAAGATTATTTGAATATAAATATGATATCTTGAGGATTATTGCTTCCTTTATAGTGTGTAATAATATACCTAGTAGCACTTCAATAAATTTTTTTATTTGAAAAAAAACAAGTGCTTTTTATATTAAGTACGTGGTGCCTGCATTATTCTAATTTACAATTCAGTGTCTTCCCCTATGACAATATCCCTTATTGCCCGCTGTCTAGAGAGAGAGGCCAAGAGAAGCTCAGCGTCTTGCTCAAGATCAGGCCACTAGTAAGTCTTGAGTCTAGATATGGGCCTTGGCAGACTGTCTCCACAGCTAGTATTCTGATTTTCAACACTAAATGACTTACTCTGTATTGTTTTAACAGAAAATTGCAATGATCCATGTTTAACTTCCTTCTGAAGTTCATGTTGAAAGCTCATTCCAGTTCACTGTCCTGGCTTTTCACTGTTAAAAGGTTCTTTGGTGCTTATTTGGAACAGATGCAAACACTTAAAACATCCATTCACATTGTGTCTCCCTGTGATGTGCTAGACTGTGTCAGGCTGCCTGCAGGAGACCCATTTCTAAGTGACTGTCTGATTTCATTTGTCTTACTAGTCCCTCTACAAACCTGCACTTCGTGGGGCTGCTAAAGCGTGGCTGGCCAGAGCTGTATTAGCATCTTTTGCCAACATTCTGTCTTCTGTTGTAGAAAGCTTTAGGGAAGTCGTGAGGAGAAACTGGGTGGGTTTTCAAAGCACAATTTCTTCAACCAAGTCTATTGGCAAGACACAATGACGGGATAATGGCAGTTCAAAGTTTATTCTCACATACTATTAACTCCAGGAATTACTGAGAGTTATTTAAAAGTCTTTGCCTTTTGAATGGTTTGCGTTTGTTCTAACTTACTGTTGTTTGGTAAATTTGGAGATTAAATTGAGCTTCTCTTTTCACAGATGTTTGCCTTTTAACACTTTATTTTTATTGCTTGGTTAACTCTTTTGATTGTTTAACTATTGTATTTTGTAATGTTGCATGCAAAATAAAAGAAACAGAAAATGTCACTATGAGCCCTCGGCAAGGCACAGTTCTGTCTCTTGTCCCTAAACATAGATTAATGGTTGTGCCATTAATGTGTTGGGGGTCTCTCTCTCTCTCTCTCATAACAGGAATGATTGGATAGAAGTGCTTTGGTTAGTCAAAGTTTTTGGTTAACAAAAAATAAAACATGTCGTAGATTTAGAGAATCTAAAATAATGAAAATATACTTTGTACCAAATCAAAACATAACCTCTTTTAATGATTTGCATGGCCCTTCAGAATCTTGCTTTTTGTCAAAGCTATCTTTATGTTTATCCGTTAAATCATATTTGGGAAATGCTTGAGGTAACAGCTAAAGAAGATATGGTTGGAATATAGTTAGATATGTTGAAATTATGTTTCTGAGACATGTGAGCTAAATTGGGGAACATCCTGTCTCTCGGTGAAGCCTCAGGCTACCGTCCCAAAGCTCCAGAATTGTAGAAGAAATCTAGTGAGGACCTTCTTAGAAATGGCACCTGTATCCCTTAAATGGTCCCTATACCTTTGCATTCTATAGTATGTTTTGTATATTTTTGTCACTGCACTTTATGTTGTCTCAGAATTTCCTGTTCATGTGTGAGACTTACTTCTCTCTATCTTTCCTTCTGACCTGACTGGTGTGAAACATTTTCGGCATCCCCACATGTTGGTTACTGCTGAAGGAATGCATGATAAAACTTGACTTGGAGCTCTTGAAAAAGTTCAAGGTGGCATTGCTTATAGAGAGAGTTTTATTTTCAGTATTAAATACAAGTAGCATCATGGCAGCTTTGGAGTTCTTGTAACACTCACTTTTTACGTGTGTGAGTGGCTGAGGTTTTTCCTTTTGTTAGTCTGATCTATTGTTATGGTAGGGAGTAGCATTTCATTTTTTTAAGGATGCTTATGACCTTGTTAAATAGCAGTCCAAAAATTGTGTGGCTTGTTTTGATTTTAACCAAAGTTACAGCTGCCTAGCTGTAAAGCAGTCTGTTTCTCTTATTATGACTAGTTCTTCAACTTGTACTGTTTTAAATTGCCTGCAATTAGCATATTTCAACCTTATTTTTAGGTTTAAATTGCAGTGTGAGAGTGTACTCTCCTCTTAGCTAATTAGTGCTATCAAGGAACAGTAGGTTACCTCATTAGTACCATGTGCATTTAATTAAAGAAGAGAAAATTGGAGTTAACCTCATAGTTAATATTTTCACAGAGTGCTACAATGCCAACACCTTCAATTGGAGTCACACCCCTGTGTATCTAATTATGCACTGGTGCCAAATAAGGTTAGTAAGGGTACCGTAAGGCTGTTGACAAAGTAATTCAGATGAAAACCTGTTTGTTGGATTCTGACAGTAAACCGTAACTTGAACATTTTCCCCACGGTCTTCTTCTGCCGACATCAGGTGACATACTTCCTCGTAAGACACAGAAGGAAAAGGACAGTTTGGAATCCATTTTTCTTGTTTGCATTAACGTTACTCTTATCTTGAAGAAAATGGCATGTAGTCATGTAAAGAATGTACAATCCACTTCTTAAACAGAGTCCCTGAATTCCATAGATGTATTTGAAAGAATTATTTATAAGATGTAATATTTACATGCATCAAACCACTACAAATACTCCCTGACACCCTCAACACGTCCCGCCTGTTTGTCTTCTTTGCTGGTCTAGTTATAATTTCCCTTGTGGATCTTACGAATGGGGATCATCCTTTCATATCATACATGAAGTCTAAGGAGGTGTTGTCACATGGTCTATTCAAATGCAATGGAATCCTTTTGCCCTTCAGACAAAATCTTTGAAATGTCTGATGCTACTTAGGTAAAAAATGACATTCTATGTCATTTATCAATAAATAATCACTTTGCTTTTATAGATAAAAATGCGAACTATACATTTGAGAACATTGAGTAGCTTTCAATGCGAATGGTACAATGCAACAGGTTTTAACAGACATTATGGAGCTTGGCTTCATAGCCTTAAATATATTTTAGTGATAATAATTGTGATAATGTAATGCATAGCCAAGGCAGTTTATTTAAAGAGATTATTGGGATTGTTGTCACATTACATGGGAGGACAAGATTTATGTTCACTTGTATTAATTATAATTGATTATAAGTCAGATTATAAGTCAGAGGTTAGCTTTTTCAAAATTAAATAGAGATAATTAACTTTTAAGGAATATCATCCCATACATTAAAATTGCAGTGTCATTTAAATACGTAGCAGCATTTATGAATATTTGGCCATAATTTTAGCCTAGAATTGGTAAGTGAGGTGTTTAACAAAGGATCGTGGTATAAAATTAATAAATCTGTTGGTTTTTGGTAAAATTACTGTGATTCGAATATTCAGCTTCACATCCTGCAAATTATTTCCATTTTTTAAATCTATACTAGTATTAACTGTGAGACAAAGATGGAATAATCTTATCTATGTTGACCTACCAAAATAGCAATCCCCCAAAACAATTTTTAAATTATAATGTACATTATTAGCATAAGCCTTACGATTGAAAAAAAAAAAAAAAGCCAACTCCTGATTCTCTTTGTTTAACCTAGGAATTGCTTCCAGAAACAAAATTTTGTGTCTGTGGCCACTCTTCTGGTGATGGGCATCCTCACAACACATTTGCTGTAAGTTTCATGGACAATAAGAAATTCAGCTACTGAGCTCAAGGCCATGGACCCAGTCCCACTACAGAGATGACCTGTGACCTTGTGTAGTCAATTCCTTCCATTGGTGCAGACAATCCAGATATGACTAAGGTTAAGAAACAAATGTGATTACTTGGTTTTCTGTTACTTTTTTTGTTCTTACGTCAGTTCTGTTCCATCAAACATACAGTTCACAGTTTCCGTGAGTTTATGGCATAAAAGCTTACCTTAAATATAGGAAAGCTGTAGCACCACCACCCTTTTCTTTAACTTTAAGGAATAATTGGATAAGACAGTACTAATATGAAGAAAATGAATGGAGATTTTGGATTAATCCAATACATATTTTAAGGAAAAGTTTCTATTCCATGTTCTGCAAGTTGCCATATAAATATGACAGTGCCTTTTTTTTTTTTTTTACATATTCTGGCATTATAATGTAACTTGTTTCTTTGGACTATAATATTTGATGAAAATTGTTTTTGTGACCTAATTCATTGACAGCCTTGGAAATGAATAGTCATCATGACGCGCCCATTCAAAACTTCTTTTTTTTTTTTCTGCAGTTTTTGGCCAGGGCCGGGTTTGAACCCACCACCTCCAGTATATGGGGCTGGCACCCCACTCCTTTGAGCCACAGGCAACTGCCCCCATTCAAACTTTTTAAATAGTACAATCTGTGTTAATACTTAGCATGGATTCTACCTGTATTCTGAAGAAATCTCCAAATATGTAAAGTTATGTATTTTTATCTATAGTCAGGCCTGCACATTTGTGGGTTCTGTATCCATGGATTCAATAAACTATGGATAAATAATATTTAGAAAACAAAAATGATGACTGTGTCCATACTGAATGTGTGCAGACAGTCTCCTGGTCATTATTCCTTAAACAACATAGCATAACAACCATTTACATAGTATGTGTATTACATGAGGTGTTATAGGCAGTCTGGAGATGATTTACAGCTTATGGAAGGATCTGTGAAGGTGATATGCAATACGGTGCCATTTATATAAGAGGCTTGAGCATCCTTGGGGCTTGGTATCCACCGGGGTCTTAGAACCCATCTCTCATGTACACCAAGGGATGGCTGTACAAAAGTTTTGCTTATTTCCTTAAGAATTGGTGTACTTACTTAGCATCAATGGGCTAGAGTATTCTTAAATGGATTCACCCAAAATTTATGTTTTTTATTACCCTATACATACTATTTATTTCCTAGTTAGAATGGATAGAACCAAACATAATTAAGGCATAAACAAATAATTATGTCTTCATGAGTGAAAAAGAAATACCTAATTTCATACTTTGGTTAAAAGAAACCAAATTCAATGAAAGAACATGTTTTCAATACAAATAGGCCAGGTGTGGTGGCTTATGCCTGTAATCCTAGCAGGTTGTAAGGCGAAGGCAGGTACATCAGTTGAAGCCAGGAGTTTGAGACCAGCTTCAGCAACATAGCAAGCCCCCATCTCTACAAAAAGTAAGAAAAACTACTAAGGCATAGTGACACGCACCGGTAGTCTCAGCTACTCAGGAGGCTGAGCTGAGAGGATCCCTGTAGCCCAAGTGTTTGAGGTTGCAATGAACTATGATAGCACCACCTCACTCCAGCTTGGAAAACAGAATGATAACATGTCTTTTTTTTTTTTCAAAGTAACAAATTAATACGGAATATGCATGAAAAACACAAAATGTTTTGAAAATGCTAGACACAATACAAAAATAAACTCATAAAATGAAACATCAATAACATGCTATTCTATGGAAATGGTGAATATACAGGATTGGTAATGTTAATTATATATATAAAGGTTTCAGGATGATCTAAAGTTATCTGGTTTGGAGTCTCATTCATTTTAGTACTAAAGTATTTGGACTTCTTGAGGTTTCTTTGTAAAAATATTTGGGAAAAAACAGCAAAAATTAAAAAGTAGTGGCAAGCTTTACTGAAGCCATATAATTAAATGTATATGACGGTTTAAATAATCTTAATTTTTAGGTATTCTAAGTTTGTAGGAAGATAAATTTAAGGTAAACTTCAAATGTAATTACATACCTTAATTTAATAAAGAAGATTAACTAAAAAAAAATACTTTCAAAAACAGTGCATTAAAAATGGAATAGTGTTTTTAAGTATTAACACATTTACCTAAAAGAATCTTGATGGAAAAAATTGTTTTCATTAGACTGATGAGTGAGCTGGCTATACGACTAATAGTGTTTATTTTATATCTATAAGTATTATCATTTGAAAAGATTCTCTGTTCTACTTATCAGAAAAGAAATGTATGGCATCAGACCTTTATATTTTTACTGACATATTTTCAGAATGAAAATGAGATATAGAGAAAATAAATGATTCACTGCTAGGCCATACAGTTCCTCAATGGTAAGGCTGAATTTATTGACCAACTTTGTGATCACCAGTGTGTTGATTTTTCCAAAGGTTTGCCAAATTGTTCATGGCTGCCTTGAATGCTGCATTGCATAATAAGAGCCTATAGTTCTTCTCTGTTTATGACACTGGATGAGAGGCAGTTTCTCTATTAAGGGCATCCAACCTTTTTTCTTTTCTGCCATGAATTAGAAGGGTAAGACTTGTCTGACTCGTCTGGGTCACAACGTAAATACACACTCACGAAAAGTGATTAGCTAAAAAAAAGGCCGTGCATACTTTTCATGATATCTGATGCCACAGATAAGCAAAACTGTTCTCAGAAATTGAGCCTGCAGCCCGCAGGTTGGATGTGCCTGAAATTCTGAAGGAGGTTAGTGAGATCTGGATCCGGTGTGGCTGGTGGGGAAGGGGGAGCCTGGCGGTGCATAGGGCAGGGGTTCCCGTCCCCACAGGGCAACAGACTTGATCTCCAGGTAGTTACTGAGCAACTTTTATACTCAGGACTCCTGGGCCTCACAACATACAAAAGAAAACATCATTTAAATAGTGTGAAGCAGGTGCTTATTTTCCATGATTGATTACATTAAATGCAAACTTTCTACAAACTAAAATGACTATAGAATGTGATTTCAAATCAAGACCCAAACTAAAACACTGTCATTTATAGTTGGTAGTTTCTAGGTGATAGGCAAGGTTCTCTTTTAGTATTCATTAAATTTTTAAAGTATCAAGATTACTGGTAGGCTAAGAAAAGGGGGAAAAGTGTAGAAAGGATAGATAGGGGCTCCTAAAGCCAGCCATATTTCTTTATCATCTGTGTGACTGACATTTATAACAAATTTTGAAACACGATAGATAATAATTCTTAAATTTTTAAAAAATACTACTTAATGCCTATTAAGGGGTAATTTAATGTCACACATTATGCACATGTTTGGTCAACCTCCACACACACACACACACATGCACACACATTTCAAGCATGTGTTCCAAACTGACAGATCACGTTAATTTTTATGCTTTTTCCACCCCCACTTCACGTAAAAAAAATAAAAATCCTTTATTAACAAGGCTGAAATGAAGTACCATGAAATACAGAGAGAAGGGTGGTGCCTATCCTATGGCTCAGTGAGTAGGGTGCCGGCCCCATATACCGAGGGTGGCAGGTTTGAACCTGGCCCTGGCCAAATTGCAACAACAACAACAAAAAGGTCTAAAAAAAAAATTGCAGAGAGAAAAAGCGATATATATTTACCAAATGTAGGTTAAAGCCCAAATTAACTTGAAGAAATAATATTATGTATTTCTTATTAAACAGATATCAAATACTCTCTATAGTGCCATCCACTTCAGATGTTAATTATATTTCAAGTTACTTGCGAAGCTTGCAATAAAAATGTTTTTCATAGGAATACTTTTTGGAGCTCTGTCATGAGCCATCATCAAGTGTTGTACCTCCCTATTATCACACCATTAGACATATTTTTTGTACCCAGTAAAAAGTGATATTGATTGTGTCTATACCAATTAACTGCAACACTGGACAGTCATTGCACCTACTTATATCATCTTTGCCTAAAAATTATAATCTTAAGTTCTATTTATTACATTTAAAAAACTATTTGTAGCAAAGTATCTCAAGAAAGGAAGAAAAAGTATCCAATGTACTCAGCCCTACTATGAAGCTAATTTATAGCTGTCCTATGAAGGGTGTAACCCAACTTTAACACAAGAATATGGGGAAAGGCGCAAGGGTAGGGAGGGGAGGGGGGAGGTTGGGGTGGAGGGAGGGTAATTGGTGGGGCCACACCTACGGTGCATCTTAGAAGGGTACAGGCGAACCTTACTAAATGCAGAAAACAAATGTCTTCATATAATAACTGAGAAAATGCCAGGAAGGCTATGTTAATCAGTTTGATGAAAATAGTTAAGATTGTATATGAAACCAGCACATTGTACCCCTTGATTGCACTATTGTACACAGCTATGATTTAATAAAAAGACAATAAAAAAAAACAGTGTAACTCTAGAAAGCAATAACAATTATCTGTTTACCCTAGGAACAGAAGTACTTATGTAAACAAATAAAAATTTGAACTAGAAAAAAATAAATAAATAAAAAATAAAAAAACTATTTGGACTCCCTAGGTTGAATAGTTGATAGTCTAAGGGTATCAATATAATACTCGTATTGTAACTTTGAATTTTATGAGAAAAATATTAATTTCTGGCTTTAAAAGATAAGAGTATAAAAGTAAGAGAGCTCCACTGTGAAAAATTACTTCCCAATGCTTGCTTTTCACATTCAGTTTTTACAAATGGTTATCTATTTTAATCTAAACAAAATCTTCACTTATTTCACGTTTCTTTAAAACTTAGTACTAGGATAGATGTCTTTGTTTTTTTCTTATTATATCAAACAGCTTTACACACAACTAACTCTGCCACGATCCTAACTTTCAATTTCACAATCTTTGACTCTCCCTACTCTGTACACTGTTGACACCTCATCTGCCTGAATGACCTCATTAACACCTATTTGCAAATAATCGTATTGTGTCTTGCCCACAGGTGTTTTTTTTGTTGTTGTTTGTTTTTTGTAGAGACAGAGTTTCACTTTATCACCCACAGTAGAGTGCTGTGGCGTCACACAGCTCACAGCAACCTGGGCTTAGGCGATTCCCTTGCCGCAGCCTCCCGAGTAGCTGGGACTAAAGATGCCTGCCACAATGCCCGGCTATTTTGTTGTTGTTGTTGCAGTTTGTCCGGAGCCAGGTTTGAACCCGCCACCCTTGGTGTATTGGGCCGGCGCCCTGTCCACTGAGCCACAGGCATGGCCCCATTGCCCACAGGTTTTTACACCTACATGAATACTATTTTACATGGGGTTCTGCCCGTGAGCGCTAACTGCTGAGGAAATTATATTGACTGCTTAAGATCTTTGTCTTTTGGCTGTGATTTTAAAAAACCTTTAGCATTTGGTCAAATGAATCTTTCAATAAACAAAATATTTTGTACTTACATTCTGAATATGAAACTTGGCTAGCTTGGTTGTTTTATATTTCATTCAAGTTAAATTACATTGACCACATTCGATCTTTCCCCCTATAGGTTTTTACTGTTAATGATCACCTCTTCAGTGCTTCATTATTGGTAGGGATTCTGGATTGAAAGAAACAAGAAACAGAGTATAATTATGATTTTTCTAACTCATTCATTCTCTCTTCCTCTTCTCTCTCTCCATAAATTCTACCCAGCATGAAATAATCCATCCTGTGGGCTCTAGAATCAGCTTTTGGCTTTTAATATTGGGCAAATAACTTGACCCTTCTTAGCTTCATGCTCTCAATCTGGAACAATAATAGTACTCACTCCTTAGCATGGTTAAAGGAATTAACTTTGATACCCCTAAAAAGTACTGATCACGATGACCGGCAGGCAGTGAGTATGCGGTAGATGTAGAGGCAGTATCTGTAGCATTATTAGCATACTCTTGCTTGGACTAAACAGGCAATTCTTTTTGCTATAAATTTAAATACATATTTAGTATTAACACGAAAAGAGACACTGGATTTTGTACAAACGTGAGTCATGAATGGGGATGTTCCCCACTGGGAGGAAAGTCTTATATTCATTAATTTACTTGGAATACTAACTTACTCACAAAAATCATTGTTGTACAAATGCTTCCTCATTTGTGAAGCAGAAGGCAGCTAAGCTAACTACAAGAAACAGAACGCTGCCTCCACTAGACCTCAGTGAGGTCCTTCTGGCAGACAAGAAGAATTATGGCTAAAAAAATGTGTAAGGAAGAGTGACTGTCCCCTCAATTGTTTGCATCCAGACAGAACACACATACCAAGTTAGGAAATACACATGTCAATGTCAGATTACAGCCAATATTTTCTACCCTCCTGTATTGTAAACTTATTGGCAAACAGTAACCAGAAGTTAAAGGTAGATTGCTACTTAGCAGCATTGATAGTTGTAATATCCTGAACACAGCAAGGTGTAAGTTGCAATAATTTTATATAGTGTCCTTTTTTTATAAAAACTGTGTAGCAGGATGTAACTCTTTGCATTAGAGTAAAGATGTATAATATAAACCTGACTTCATTCAATTGCCAATTAAATGTTAGCCTTACAAATTAGATGTTAATTCACTGTGTTTATTTTTGAGTAGTTTTGAATTAACCATTACAGTAATATCAGTACTATGGTCCCTTAGTAAGAAGTAAACTTTAAGATGAAAGATTTCAAATACTCCATTGTAACTGATTTTGTTAATGCTATAAAGATACAATGAAGAGTGTCCTCAAAGTTGCACACATAGAGAAAATGGGAAATTGTAGCTCTATGGACCTTTATCTACAAAATATTTATTACAACATTTTACAAAATATTTACAAAATGTTCTCTACGTCTTGGCCACCTCTTTGTAAAATTTTGTGATGAATGTTTTGTAGATAAAGGTACAATTTCTCATGTTCCCCATATATGGCAACTTTTGGGACACCCTGTATAGGAAATATATTTAGGGCTATTATTAAAAATTTTCCAGAGGTTTCATTTGAAATAGAATAAAGATTTCTGTTTTGAAGTCTCAGCTGACATTTGTATGCAATTTTTTGATTAATCTTATTCTTTCCTAGTGTTATTGAGGATATTTATAATTATCTACCTCACTCAGCTGGGATGTAGCTCCCTGGGCTCAGTCCGTTCTAGAGACTTCTCCTAAGTGATTGCCTCTCAGCTTCTATTTTATTGTAATATTTGAGATTGCCATGAATTCTCTTGATGTTATTTCCAAGAAGGACCAGTAGCAGAGTTTTTTCAATGGCGGCTCCTCTTTGAAATTTATAATGAATAATTTACTCCCCTTGATGATTCACCAAAGCATTAGTATGGCAGAAATCAGGAGCTGATGAAAGGATGATCTATTTGGTTATCTGATTTTGTTGTTGTTAATATATTTTTCATCAAATAAATTGATACACACACTGTAATATGTATGTGGCAATAATGTGAATTCATGGTGCCCATTAGGATACATTAGTTTGCCTTTTACATTTTAAAGTTATTTGTAATGAGCTATTAGTGTCTATAAACAAATAAATATTTAGCATTAGCTTCTTTAAGTTCTCTCTATAGTTCCTGAATATTTCTAAACACTATTTAAGGAGATGTGTATTCTGTACTTATTGTTTATGTTTATGTTCCTTGTACATATATTTCCACATCAACTTATTTTAGCATAATAACCAAAGGGCACAGAAAACAAGTCATCTCAGTGTATAAATTTTCGTACTTGTACCTGATTTATGCAATGAAAAGTTTACTGCCAGAGTCCTTGAAGCAATATATTCACTTCAAAATCATTTCTAAGTAACTGGCTTTTTAAGTATAATTGGCAATATATAAGATGTCAGGTAAAGCAGCACAGTAAAACTTGAACCAGAAATTGCATATTATCCTTTAATTTTTAACCAGTCTAGTTCAGAAAGCCTCCTATTGCCAGAGTTCTGTTATGTCATAATGCATGGTGCAGCTTAGATAAAACTATACTTGCTCATTTTCAATTAATCATACTCTTTATCAGAATGATAATACATTTGGTACAAATAGATTTATAGTATCGAGATGACAAAAAGTAAAGTCTTTGAAAGTACCAAGTTAAGGATTTCAAAATGGAACTTTTTTTATTTTAGGATCTTGGAAGTTTGAAATGCTCAGGCTTTCACAACCATCCTTCTGAGCACCTTTCCCTGGAGTTAAGATTTCCATTCTACAGAACCTCCTCCTGTTCGCTCTTAGAAGAGATACTGTGAGATATTTTGCAATATTGGCAGAATTAATCTACGCTACAAATACAGAGTAGTAGTTATAACTTCACACTCTGTACTACATATATTTAAATTTTAAGAATAACATAATCATCTTAATTTTAATTTAGAATTTTATGTGTAAAATACATAGGCTGGTTTAAAACAGACAAGAGAAAATGCAAGTAAGAAATTTCATCATAAGATATTGCAGTAAAAGGGAGCCATCAAGCAAACATCTCAGAGATAAAATCTTGTTATATCAAGCAAAGTTCATAAAGTCACAGATGGTTGTATAATTGTAGAGGGAGAAATTGTCAAAATGATGTCATAGGAATTTGATAAACAAGTTTAAAAGTTCAGTATGTCTAGAGCATCATATATCTATGAATACTTAATGAATATTTTTGGAGCACAATTAATATAACATTAAAATTAGAAAATCAATGTGAATAAAAAATACACTGTCATTTTATTCCTATTTTTCCCTAAATCCTTATTGCCTGTATGTTGTAAGTATAAGAGAAAATACCTCTTCTATGCTCTTATATTATTTTGAGACTTGATATAAATATACAGTTTTTGTACATCCACTTTTTCCTCTTTATACCTGTCTCTGCTATGCAAAAGGATTATGCTCGTCTTCCTGTTAAAATTGAAAGGAGTGGATATCTACTTTCCATGGATTTTCATCCTGTATGGACCAATACACTATTACAGCTAAAGGGAACCTTATGTTTTGTCTAATTCAACTCCTTTATTATACCTTGGAAAAAGCAATTTTAAGGAATTGATGTAATCTCCCCATTACTCATGGAATCCAGGGGAACTTTTGATGATCTGATAGGTCTTTTGTCTTAACTCATGGTTCATAGGCATTAATTTTGTCAGGTTGTATATTTTAATTCTGTATATATGTCCAATAAGGAAATAACTCAGTTTTTACAAATGTTGCTCATCACATTTAGCTGTGAAAAAGTTTTGAAAAACAGATTTTCTGATCACTTTTGAAAATACTATTTATATTATCAATGCTTGACTACTTGTGGTTTGTTGAGGGCACTTTATGGTCTCTAGCATTTCTATGAGATGATATTATTTATAGGTTAGTGTTTTCAAAAGAAAAATTTAGGGCGGTGCCTGTGACTCAGAGGAGTAGGGTGCTGGCCCCATATGCCGGAGGTGGGGGGTTCAAGCCCAGCCCTGGCCAAAAACCACAAAAAATAAAGAAAAGAAAAATTTAGTAATTCCCTTAGAATTTTTTTTTGTTTCTTTTGTTTTGAGATGGAGTCTCAAGCTGTTGCCCTGCGTAGAGTGCTGTGATGTCATAGCTCATGGCAACCTCCAACTGTTGGGCACAGGCGATCCTCTTGCCTCGGTTTTTTCTATTTTAGTAGAGATGGGGTCTCGCTTTTGCTCAGGCTGCTCTCGAACTCATGAGCTCAAGCAGTCCACCCGCCTCGGCCTCCCAGAGTGGTAGGACTACAGGCATGAGACTCCACACCTGGCCTCCCTCAGAAATTTGTTAAAGAGAATTGTGAAATTCTTGACTATTGATGAATTTCTTATATTCTTTTATTAGGACTTAGGACTTCAGTTGGGAAGCAAAGATTTTTTTTTTAAAGATACATAGAGCATTCCAAAGATAGCTCCTCATGCTTAAAGGAATAAGCCTAATAGTTAGCAAGTCTTAATCTTTTATAAATGTTTTCCTTTATTTTGACTACACACTCAAGAGCTATCAATTGCTCTATAAGAAGGACCAAAACCTAAGGATTTCCTTGGCTTTCCAGCTTGTCTGTTTATTATGTATCAGATAAATGTTGTCTTAACAATTGAAAACAGGGATTAGTAAATTTGTTATGCCCTTCTGATCTTGAAACACCAAGAAAGGTGAGGTAATACTTAATCTGATATTTAAATATTAGACATTTAATATGTAAAGTATAGATACCTGATTGACCCTATAAAAACACTGCTATACATACCATTAATTTTTATCCTATGAAATATATTCATGGCACTTACGATAGAAAGTTAATCTAATTACAGAGATTAGAATTCTTTGGAGAAGTAGTTGTTCTAAATAAGTCCTACAAGGGACCTGGAACGATTGATTACACCATTGGTGTTTGTTCCTGACCCCATTGTAGGATATGTGAATCCTCCTACCACGCTGCCTCTTATTAGTACATAGTCTTTACTGGCGACTGGATATCTACTGAATAAAGCTCAACATCCTAAGCCGTGCAGTTACCTGACCTCTCCCTCCAAAACTGGGCTCTTTTTTCCCCCAGCTTATCCTTTATTATTTCACAAACAAAAACATTGGATCCTGACAATATATACACTTCTACTCTTGAACATTCTATATTCCCTTTTGTTCTGTCCCTCTGTAGCCTGCTCCCCTTTCTTTTCTGCTTATCAAATTCTACTGGTCATGCAAAGCCCAGCTCATTTACTACCCCACATGAATGCTGTTTTTACCAATGCGGTTCACATTGATTAATTCCTCTTTAACCTTGTGTGTCTACACTTATCTAATCAACACTTTTCGTATTATTCTTACATAACACCTGATACTTAATGCCGTTGAACACATATTTATTGAACATATACTATACATACATCACAGTGCTACGGAATTTTCATCTCCATAAAATGATGCATGTTCACCTACATTTGAGAAATCTAGACTATTGCAATGAAGAAATACATAACTTAAGATGCAAAAAACATACGCAAACTGTAAAGAGAGGTTAGGCACTATAGTGCGAAATTAGGGACAAGTAGATAGGAGAGGTATAGTTAAGGTAAAATTTTATTTCATTTTATTTATTTATTTATTTATTTATTTATTTATTTATTTATTTATTTTTGAGACAGTGTCTCACTCCGTCACCCTCAGTAGAGTGTGCTATGACATTATCATAGCTCACAGCAACCTCACACTCTTGGGCTCAAGCCATCCCCTTGCCTCAGTTTTCCTATTTTTGTTAGAGACAGGGTCTTGCCCTTGCTCAGACTGGTCTTGAACTCCTAAACTCAAGCAATCCACATGCCTCAGCTGCCAGAATGCTCGGATTATAGGTGTAAGGCACCGGGTCTAGCCTGGGGCAAAGTTTTACAAAGAAATGCATTGACATACATAGTCTCTGCTTATATGGACCAGTGCCAAAATTTGAAATTTTAAATCCCCCTTTTAAAGGACCTTGAATACTTTTAAAGGACTTTGAATATTTTGTAAGATTTAGTTCCTCATGCTTAAGGAAATGGATGTAACATAACCGGACCATCCTACTTAAGATATTCTTGAGAGCAATAAAAAGAAGTGAGTGGAATGAGAAAAAATATTGAAGTTTATCTGACCAGGTTAGAGGATATTGTCCAAAAAACCAACAATGGTAAGATTAACTGGGGGAAGGACAAGATGAGGAAATAAAGACAAGGTTAAAGAAGAATCCAATAGTTAAGTATGCTTATAATTAGAGAAATAGAAGCAATTGAGGTTCCTTGAATTTTGTACCTGGTTATTTGTATATGGTTGGTTGTGAACCTGGTAAGATTGAGGACACAGAAAGAATGGCGGATTTGAGGTTGGAGTAGAAAGTTGGAGGTGCTAAGTTTTGTTTAAGAAGTGGAATATCTGTGCTCAGAGGGCTATTAACCCTGAATTGGAGATGACATTTTTGGAAATTATATCATGTATAGGAGACTAAGGTCCCATAAGTTTGAAGGAGATAAGGGGAAGACAGTACAGAGAAACATCCACATAAGACATTAGGCAAAGAAAGAAAGAACTAGCAAAGAATGTGACTCTATTAGAAAAGAACCAGGGGTCTGCAGTCAAAGGACAATGAAAAACACGGGTACACACACACAGGAGATTTGGTGCCAGTATCTTTAAAAAAAAAATAAAGACTTTTTTTCAGGGTAGTTTTAGGATTACAATAAAATTGAGAGGAAAGTACAGGGTACAGAGATTTTCCATTTATGCCCAGTTCCCACAGGCTCTCCCATTACCAACTTCCCCAGTGGTAGGCCATAATTGTGACCATTTGTTTACCTACAAGAACATATCGAAATCATCCAGTCCACAGTTAACATTATATTCTGCCGGTTTGGACAAATGTCTAATTACAAGTACCCACCATTTTATAGTATTCTACATATTATTTTCGCTGCCCTCCATATTCATCTTTCCCTCCTGGCAACTGCTGGAAAGCTAAGGGTGGTTAGTTAGCACTATTGAATACTGGATTGCGGTTTAAAGACTGTGAGATGAGACATGAAGAAAGTCATTAGATTTAGCAAGATTGTTTTCGACGGAATATACACTTTTGCATTGACTTGAATGTTAACAGAGAATGGAGTTTGTCGATACAAGTAGGGTACGCTGGTCTTTGGGGGAAAAGTGCTCATAAAAGGAAAGATGATAGGATGGTGTCCTGAGACAATAGTGGGATTGAGAAAAGTCTTGCAGGGTGACTGGAGATGAAAAATTAAAAATGAAAGAGGGAAAAGAATAAAGAATCAGAACAAAACCTAACAGGTGATGGGGGGAGAAGTGATGGCATTAAGGGAACAGATGGACGTTAATTAATTTCTAAAAGGGATAGAAAGCCACTTGCATCTGAATTGGATAAAAATTGGATGATGAGTAAACTCATGGTTAGATTATCCCCTCGTTTATATTCTTTGATAAGTCTCTGTATGCCTTGTGACTGCCATCATGTCCTTCCCCTGCCCCCGGTGCCGTGACATCTGAATTAACTTTAGATCAGCTCTTAAGGATTCCTGCTTCTGGGAGAGATCCCATGAACGAAGGAAGGAATATGCGAACCAGTACTCGTTAGAGTTAAAACTTAGCTACCATTTTCCCATTTAAGGTTCTCCTGGCACAGTCACAGAGTGAGCGTTCTTTCCTTTCAAAAGTTAAGATGGATTAGCATAAATCTGAAGAACATTAATTAATTTTACGAAACATTTAGATATATGAAGATCTTGAACTTTTTAAGTAATTGGTTGTTTTGGCAATTAATAAAGGTTTTTTCACTTTTTAGAAAAGTCTTCTCGTGAGAACAGACCATGTAACAGGAGTGGACTATATGCAGAAATACCATGATAGTCTCTTTTTTCACTGTAGCGTCTGTTTAAAATCCTAAGAGCAACCCAATAAACCAACCACTGAAACTGGCCCTAGACATAATTTGAGCGCTTAAATCTGTGTTGAGTACAATGATACGACAAAGTTATAGCCTCAAACAAAAACCTTCTTTTCTTTATGTTTATAAAATTGAAACTGGAGTGTAAGTTTAAGCATTTACAGCCTGAATGCATGAGTACATACAGACATAACAGCAAAAGACTCAGAGATCTTGCTTGTGGAGTCCACATTTGAGAAAAGTTCCCTTATCGCTCTGCTTTTGCGGCACGTTTTGCATTTCTGCACCTCACACCTGTGTCTCTAGCCACCTGATTTTTCTTTGTATTGTGTCCAGGTAAGTGTCCAAGTACCGACCCCGAGGATTTACCATCAACCTTCCCTCCCCCATAAACATTTGATAATCCTCCTGTCCCAGATGTTCTAAATTGGTGACTAATGACAGTAAATTGTCCCTTTCATAAAAACAGTCACCTGTTCCTAACAGATAATATTTCCACTTTGCAATAGTAGAATTTCAGGAATTGGTGACTTACAGTTAGAATATACTATCTCCAAGTGTGTCTGTGACTTCTGAGCAAGTAATTTCTATATAATTCTTACCAAAATTATTCATTTGAACATGAATTAACATAATCAGAGTTCTTTCTCTTTTTATTTATTTTTTCAGTTACCTGCTAAGAAAATTTGCTGAAGCTCTTCAAACTGAAAATTATTTTTCTATTTTATCCTTTACTGGATTTTTAACCAAAGTATCCAGTATGTCAGATTTTATGAGGCAGAAATCACAATGTGGTCACTTTGGCAGAAAGTTACACTTTGAGATGGGGCAACCCTCCCCAGTAAATTTTTTAATGCGTATTTATACTACATTTTTTTCTGGAGGAAACTCTGCATAATGAAAAAACAATTAATTTGTTTAGGGTCACATTTTAGTAAATGATTGAGCCAAGATCCAAACTCAGGTCTGTCTGACCCAAAGATCTTTCCATCACGCCACCTGTGGCATTTTTCTAGTTGTTTTTAATACTTCACAACAAACATATTTGAAAAAGAACTTTTCACCCCCACATTAGAACAGTACCCAAAAATTTGAATGGTTTTAGTTTCCTGGAACTACTTCAACTTTGCTTTTTTCCACCTCCTATTAGCAGGGATTTTCAGCTCCACCAATTTTAGACAAGAACACAGAAAAGGAGTTGACAATTATTAGGCAATATTCCAACTCATGCTTTCAAAAATTTAAACATTTTTTTTAATTCTGACCACAACTTTCTATATTTCTTCTATCATTTACGTTTCCTTATCTTTCTTGAACCTACACTTTACCCTCATTAACTTTTCTCTTCTGTTTGACAGTCTAAATGCTTACATAGCATTCTCAATTTTGCTATTTTTCTAAAATCTCTCCTTTCTAGCCAATGTGTTGCTATTTCCTATTTTTAGTTGACTTTCAAAAATAATTTAATATTAACTCTACACTGACCATGATAACACTTTCCCCACCTCTATGTTTTTGCCCACTTAAGTGTCTCCCTCTTTTCTACTACCTGAAGTGGTAAAATTCATGAAGTCTCTATCACGTCCTGGCTGAAGTATTTTCATCTTGCCACCATAAAATCCATATGGATTAGAAGGTCATTCCATTGGTTTTTTCTGGGGGAGTTTGTTTTGGTTTGTTTTGGTTTTTTTTCTAGATTATGATTTCTTTGGGGGCAAATTATTTCATTTTTCCGTGCTACATAATAAGAAATGAACACAAGTGTTTCTAATACAGTGTTGGACACATAGTAGGTACTTTAGAGAGCAATCTCCTTTTAATTTGCTTTGGCGAAATTTTGTTTTCTTTTGCTTTATGCTTACTCTAAATATTCTTCATAGAATCGAGGAGTGTAGTTTTGAGTGAAAACATAATGAGTGAAAGCATAAGCAATATGCTATTTCATTTTTGTTCCATGTATCATCCAGTAGGTTTTTCTTACTGAGCAGAAAAGTTTCAGAAGTGTATGAAGATATTTGGAAATAGTGAGACATTGAAGAATGGATAGTATTTTGTGATTTTGTTAAGGTCGCCATTCTTTAAATCAACGTTTCTCAAACTGAGGTAGCCATTTCGGAATCTCGCCCCAAATTTAGAGGTTTGTTACTTTCAGTGAAAGGGTCAGAAAAATGTCTGTTTCTACCAAGTGCCCGCTATGATCCTGATGGTTGTTCAAAATTAGGAAATATAGACTCCAGAACCTCTCTACACAAAGTGCCGAATCTCTGAGGAATTTGTTAAAAATGCAGAATCTCATGCCCTATCGTACACCTCCTGAATTATGATCTGCATTTTAACAAGATCCTCAGTTAATTTATGCTCCTTAAAGTTTAAGAAGCACCATCATAAAATGCAACAATTGGAAAGCAAACATTCTATTCTTTTGTTTTAAAATGTATATGTGTATGTATCTATTTTTAACATGCTACAAGATAGCATGCACATGCTTTCACAATTTAAAGAAATATTTAGGATCTTTACAGTAGTTTTAATAATATAAAGTTATTATTATTATTTTTTTTTTGAGACAGAGCCTGAAGCTGTCACCCTGGATAGAGTGCTGTGGCATCACAGCTCACAGCAACCTCCAATTCCTGGGCTCAAGGGAGTCTCTTGCCTCTGCCTCCCAAGTAGCTGTGACCACAGGCGCCCGTCACAATGCTTGTTTTTGGCTGTTTTGGTTGCAGCCATCATTGTTTGGCGGGCCCAGGCTGGATTCGAACCCGCCAGCTCAGGTGTACGTGGCTGGCGCCTTAGCCTGTTGAGCCACAGGTGCCGAACCTACTGATTTAATTCTAATAATGAAACAATTCCATTTGAAAGTCTCATCCTAGAAATAGCAAAACATCTGGAAAAAGATAATGTATCCTTAGTATTTTAAATATAAATTCAATGTCTGTGATGTTACTGTTGAAGTTATTTTTCAGAAATAGAAAGTTTAATTAATTTTATTTATCTATGTGATAATTTCTTTTTTGTCAGGTATCTCTAGCACAGTTTCAATAAAAAATATTTTCAATAGGATGAGTTTTCAAAACTTTTAATAAAATGTAATCCAGTTGCAAACATTTCATAAAATCTGTTTGTGGCTATATAACATTTTTAATTTGGAAAATAAATATAAATGTCAGCTGTGAATGAGGAAGTTTTTAAGGATGCAGGGCATATTATTTTAGTTTTGAAAGTCACAGTTTGATGCGTAATCTGCTGTTTTTAATAAATAGAATCTTGTAGTGACCAAAAAGACGTGATTGCAATAATGCCGTTTCTTTTTCTTTTTATCACTAACATTTACTCAAAGCATTACTGCGTACCATAATTATTACGCCCTGTATTAATTTTTTTTTTGACTTTTTTTTTTCATTTTTTTAGGCCGGGGCTGAGTTTGAACCCACCACCTCTGCCATATGGGGCTGGCGCCCTAGTCCGTTGAGGTTGAGCCACAGGTGCTGCCCCTAGGCTCATTTTTTATTGCTGGATAACACATCACCACAAATGCAGTGGCTGGAAACAACTTATATTTGCTCATAGTTCTGTAGGTCAAAAATTTAGACATACCCTGAGTGGATCCTCTGCTTGGGGGTCTCTTAAGGCTGAAATTAAAGTGCTGACTCTATTTCTTCTTATGCACAGTGGCTGTGGCTGAAATTAGAAATGGTGGTTGTCAAAATGAGTTCCTCACCTCCTTCTGTGTTTCTTCAAGGGGGTGAGCTCAGTTCCTCAGGACCTGTGATATTCCTTGACTAGCCCTGTGTATCTTCAAAGTTAGCAATGTGGAGTTCTTTTTTGAGACAGAGTCTTACTGTATCACCCTGGATAGCATGCCATGGCATCAAAGCTCACAGCCACCTCACGCTCCTGGGCTCCAGTGATCCTCCTGCCCCAGCCTCCTGAGTAGTTGGGACTACAGGCACCTGCCACCACACCCGGCTACTTTTCTATTTTTATTTGGTGTCTTGCTTTTGCTAAGGCTGGTCTTAAACTCCCAAGCTCAAGCCATCCTCCCTCCTTTACCTGAAAGAGTGTTCGGATTACGGGGAGTGAGCCACCGTGACTGTCCCTCATAATTTGAATCTGTCTTCCAAGGAAGCAAGCTATTCCTTTGGAAGTCTAACATGGTTGTACTATGCTCACTGAAGCTAATCTTCTAAGTTAGCTGGGTCTTGTAGCATAACCTGACCATGGAGATGCTATCTCATCATCAACATCTCATTCTAGGACCCTCTTGCACTCAAGGACAGGGAAATTCTACAAGGATGTGGGTCATTGGGGTTTGTCTTAGAATTCTTCCTACTCTAGGATCACAATTTTCTTCATCATATGAGTAATATCAAGAAGAATAATCTAATGAGAGATAAACCCTGAGTTGAAACGGCACGATGTTGGGAAGGAGAGATGAGCCAAAAGAAGACCAGGTTCAACAAACATCAGCACAGCAGCATCTGGAGGGGAAGGAGTCCAAGCTTCATTTACCCTTGCCTGACTGTTACTGCTAAGAATTCACCAGCCTTGCAGAAAGAGCCTCCAGACCTGTGGGCACTGCGCTCAGACATTCTGGATAGGAGACCGTCTAAGACAGAGTTGGTGCATGCAATTCAATCCCTTTTCCTTTAGAAAACAAATCCCTTTTCCATTTGTAAAACCACAATACTTATAATTTCAATTTGATTGGTCAGTATGTGTGGATGGAAACACAGAAGTCATGTAAAAGAAAACCCAAGAAATTAAGATATTGTTGGGAATTAGCTGCTTAATCTATTAGTCTGACAGATTCTATATCATGACATGACCAGCAGTATTTGGAAGAAGTAGAGAGTTTATGCGAGAGACTTTTCTTGGTGAGCAGGTGCATTGCAGACAGTCCTAGTAATAAACCGTCCTATCCAAATAGCTGAACACATGAATTGGAATGAGACATGTTCACATACCTATAATTTACCCTGATAGTTTTGTGTTTGTCTTCCAGTAACTCAGGTGCAATGATCTGAATTAATCATGGTTGTCTAGAACCAATGGTCCATATCTAGTTTTCCTTTATCCATCCATCCAACCATTTACATAAAACTTCATCCAGTTATCTAACCACCTATCTATCCATTCACCATTCAACTATTCATAAGTCAATCTGTCTATCTAAACATCCATCCATCCATCTATCTATAACTTAATCCATCTATCTAATCACCTATCCTTCCATCCATCCATTCATCTATTCATAAATTGATTCATCTTTCTAAACCATTCATCCCTGTATCCATCCATCCATCCATCCATAACTTTATCTAACAACCTTCCTTCCATCCATCCATCCATCCATCCATAAGTTTACCCATCTATCTAACCATCCATCCATCCATCCATCCATAACTTTATCCATCTAACAACCTTCCATCCATCCATCTATCCATCCATCCATAACTTTATCCATCTATCTAACACCCTCCCATCCATCCATCGACCCATCCACCCATCCATCCATCCATAACTTTATCCATCTAACTAACCATCCATCTATCCTTCCATCCATCCATCCATCCATAACTTTATCCATCTAACAACCTCCCATCCATCCATCCATCCATAAGTTTATCCATCTAACTATCCATCCATCCATCCATCCATAACTTTATCCATTTATGTAACCAACCTCCCATCCATCCATCCATAAGTTTATCCATCTATCTAACCGTCCACCCACCCGTACATCCATCCATCCAACCTCCAACCACTCCTCCACTTATTCATTAATTCACCATTAACAATAAAATAATTATTTCCTGGGAGTGGTAACACATGGCTGTAATTTTTGCACTGTGAGAGGTTGAGGCCAGAGGATCATTTGATGCCAGGCATTGGAGACCAGCCTAAGCAACAGTGAGACCCTTTCTGGATGAAAAAATAGAATAAAATAACCCAGGTGCATTGGTGCAGGACTGTCATCCCAGCTATTCTGGAGGCTGAGGTGGGAGGATCACTTGAGCCGAGGAGTTGAAGTTGCAGTAAGCTGAGATAAGGCAGGTATACTCCAGTCTGGGGTGACAGAGTAAGACTGTCTCAAAACAAAATAAATTTTAAAAATAAGTGAGCAAAGGACTCTTGAGTCACCCTAAAATAAGAACATTAGCAAAAATTCTGATCAACCTGTGTGCTTTTCCTCATAACCTCCAGCCTACCTCTGCAACAGAGAAACCTGATAGCTCCAATTTTTATTTTAAAATTCCTTTATTTCTTAACAATGAACTGTTAGACTGTTTCTTAATTCCACATATACAATTATGGGTAATTGCTTGATCTTCTTTGGGTTGAACATTTAAACAATAGTGTTATGGGGTACAGAGAGTCCTGAGGCCCCTTTTAAAACCAGATAATAAGGTTTTTACCTCCATCAGTGTGGGTGTGGGTAGCTGCTGTCCCCACCTGAGCTGTGTGTACGTAATTATCATTTCCATGTCATCACAGTAAATAAATTAGCAGGAATTGAGTTACATTTTATTAGGGTGCCAAAGTACAACAGTCGCTAGTTTGAGTTCTACTATTCTTCTTATTAAATATTTGCGTCTCCAGATGCTGTCTGAAAAACCAGCTTTTCTTTCCTGGTATAATGAATGATTCTTCTCATACCGTTAAACCGGTGACTATTGAGTTGGCAGAATTCGCAGGAGGTTGAACCCAGAATCAGGCCAATAAACCAGTAAAATAAAACCATTCTAACATGTTTTCGCTCCCCTGAAGTCTAAAAGGGTGGTGGTAATTCCAAGCATCATTACATTAACACAGATCAAACAAGATCTTAAAGACAATTACCCGTGATAGATGAAGACTCATTTAGTTAGTGGGGAGAAAATATACGTACAGTGTAGGATCAAGCTGTTCTTCCTAATGGCACAGCGCTTCCCCAAACATGTTTTCCTTGTACTTATCAAAATATATTGACATTAGGGACTTTCATTGTGATTTTTGATATAAGATAAATTATCATCCGATTAGCAGATTTTCTCTGAGAAAAGGTTTTCTTGTGGCCTTTCTGGAAAATAAAAAAAAAATGTTGCAAATCCTTATGAGTATCATGTAGACTCCCAAGTACATTAAATATTGTTCTGAAGGAAAACATGAACTAATTTACATCCTGTAGTTAATGTTGAAATATAAATAGTCAGTGGTGCTTCAGTTCATTCCCAATAAGTTCATTTATTTTTCCTTTTCCTAGCTGTGATGACTTCAAGGCAGAGTTTTTCAACCATTTTTATCTCATTGTACCCTTGAATCCATGGTTCAACTTCAAGGGCACCCTTAATTAAAATAAAAACAACAAAACAGAAGGGACCACACCTATGGAGCATATTGCAAGGGTACAAGTCAAATCTATCCAGATTAGAACATAAATGTCTTAATACAATAATTAAGTAAATGAAGTGAAAGCTATGTTGATTAGTTTGATGCAAGCACTCCAAATTGTATAAAAATCAACACATTGCACCCCGCAAATGCACAAATGTATTCATGATCTATGTATCTATCACTTAATAAAAGGGAAAAAAAGTAAAAGAAAGATCTATTTACTGCACTTTGAAGTTCTTTTGAAAATAATTTAACTAATGATCTTTAAAACTTTTTGCAGCACACCTGAGATTCTCTCACTGCACAGCAGCTGAAAATCACTACTCTAGGGAGATGGAATAGAACCATAAACCATAAACAAACAAATAATGTGATGTTTCAAAGATGCTTAATGTTGGGAAAACAAAATGGAAAGGGTATCAGGATGAAGCCTTTGGGGTATAGCAGAGCAGAAAGCCCTTTTCACAAGCTTATAAATTCAGCATAAAAAGGCCAGGTATGGTGGCAAAGGCCTGTGATCTCAGCCCTCTGGGAAGCTGAGGTGGGTGAATCCCTTGAGCTCAGGAGTTCAAGACCATCCTAGCAAGACCAAGACCCTGTCTCTCCCGAAAATAGAATAACTAGCCAGGTGTGGTGGTGGGCATCTGTAGTCCCAGCTACTCAGGAGGCTGAGGCAGGAGAACCGCTTGAGCCCAAGAGGTTGAGGTTGCTGTGAGCTGTGATGTTGCCTTGATACTTTAGTCTGGGCAACACACACACACACACACACACACACACACAAAATTAAATTAAATTAAATTAAAAATAAAAAATAACAACAGCAGCTGATAGGGTCATAGCTGAGGGTATTTGGCAAGATTCAGGAAAGATTAATGACTCAGCCCAAAGAGACAAGATTAGTAGGGAAGAGCCTAGAAAATTGTCCCTTTACAAATATGGAGTTGTTAGTTCACGATATTATTAGAGTATTAATGAGATCCCAAGAGTTAACATGGCAAGGGATGGAATCTGCTCACACTGCTGGGCCCAAGTTATCCTCCTGCCTCTGCCTCCCACGTTGGTGGAACTCCAAGCACCTGCCACCCCCATGCCTGACTAATCTTTTTATTTTTAGTAGAGATGTGGTCTTGCTCTTGCTCATGCTGGTCTCGAACTCCGGAGCTGAAGGGTTCCACCTGCCTCGGCGTCCCAGGGTGCTGGGATTCCAGGCATGAGGTCAAGTTAGACTACCACCTCGGCCTCCCCGAATGCAAGGATTACAGGAGTGAGACACTGTCCCCAGCCAACAAGAAATTAAAAAAAATTCCTAATGAGATTGCAGTGAAAAATAAGCTATGTTATCTGTGTATAATGTAGACTGAGATCAGCCCAACATTCTGGAACTCTGTCCCCCATATGGTATTTGATGACATAAGCTGCTCAGTGTTGGAGAGTGGTAAAAGGAAGGGAAAATGAAAAAAGAAATTTGAAGTCTTGGGCTTGGGGAGACAAACCTGGAGTTGGGTATCACCAAAGATAAGGTCCAGTAGATGGATGGCTCCTGGGGACATGGGAAGGGGCCTATTTCCTTGTAACTTCAAATTAGCCTGAAATTAAAAAAAAAAATCCCTACAAAATGTGAATTCAATTTTCTTAAAAAATTTCCTAGAAAATGTGTATCCAATTTTGTTTAAAAAAATCCAATGAAAATGTGCATCCAATGAACATTTTTGTTACATGTGGTTTCTAAATATTACTTTAGCTCTACCATGCTTTAGTATCTTTATTTTTTTAATTTTTATTAAATCATAATTGTGTACATTGGTGCAATCATGGGGCACAATGTGCTGACTTCATATACAATCTGAAATATTTTCATCGAACTATTTAACATAGCCTCCATGGCCTTTTAATCACTATATGAAGACATTTATATTCTACATTTAGTAATTTTCACTTGTACCCTTGTAAGATGCACCGTAAGGGGGATCCCTCCAATCACCCTCCCTCCACCCATCCTCCCCCCTCCCCTCCCCTCTTTATTTTAAAGAAAAATGATTTGGGAAATACTGAAAAGGATGATTGGAAAATGATGTTAGAAAAATATTGACACATGAGTACCCTAAAATTATCATTTGGTCTCACTGCCAGAAAAGATCATTTATTTGGACCAGTGAGCGGATTGTCAGGACAGGAATTCAGAGGTCTGTGTTTCCTTGAGTTAGAAAGATTTCTTTTTTTACTAACATAGTGTTATTATTGAGCTACCTGTTTTTAATGAGGAATCTCCCATTTCTCTTCCTTCTAAATCCATTTTATTTATATTGATTATTTATAAATAATGCTTCACTAGATAGCAGAATTTAATGGGGAATTTAAAAAGGCAATTTTCCTGGAGCTGATAGCTATTGTCACACTGATGTCCACTTGCCAATTTCTTTTTTATAGATGTTGACACAGGTAAAAGAAGAATACTCCATTTAAAGATTCTTGACTAACTGCATGCCTTATGTGTAACCCAACATTCGGCGGATAAACCCCTATTCTCAATAATCCCCTTATCTTTCTGACAACTAAGCAAAAAGGAAGGCAAATTTCACCTTATGTTAGAAAAGCCTCCATGAACTGCACAAGGATAAGTGGAATATTCTAGAACAATAATCCTGTGTGAGCTTCTAATATAGTAACAAAATTCGTAGGGGCAGAACTTGCCCAACTTACAAGAGGAACTTAACCTGACAACCACAATCAGTGGAACTTAAGTCTTTGTACCCTCAATGAATCCCCCAAAATTAAAAAAAATTAACTTTCAGAAATAAAATCACCCCATATAAGGAAAAAGAAACCAGAAAAAATAAAGGAGTGAGAAAAATATGACATGTCTTTGTATGTATGTGTGTCTACGTGTCAGCATCTATGTAGGTGTGAATATGTACTAATTTCCATGTATCTATGGGTATGTACAAATCAATGTCCTTGTGTTTATCCATATCTATGTATCAATATCCGTGTATCTATGTATATGTATGTATCAATATCCATGTGTCTATATATATCCATGTATCAATATCCATGTATCTATGTATATCCATGTATCAATATCCATGTGTTTATGTCTATCCATGTATCAACATCCATGGGTTTATGTATATCCACGTATCAATATCCATGTATCTATGTATATCTATGTATCAACATCTACGTATCTATTTACAACTAGATAGAAATATATATGTACCTATGTATCTATACCTATGTAGATTTGCTTCTCAATATGTATGTTACTTTGTATATCTATATACCAACATCTATGCACCTATGTGTGTCTAGATGCCTATACACACACACACACACACACACACACACACACACACACGCATCTATGTATATTTATTTTTCAATATCTATATAACTTTATATATCATTTATCAATATCTGTGTGTCTATGTATATCTAGATACATATATATCTATTTATGTATATCTATGTATATTTACTTCTCAATATCAATGCAACTTTGTATAACTATGTATCAATGTCTGTGTATATTTATGTATCAATATCTATGTATACCTATGTATCAATATCTATGTATCTATTTATATCCTCAGTGAATCCCCCAAATTAAAAAAAATTAACTATCAATATGTACATTTATGTATCAATATCTATTAACTATTAATCTGTATATAATTAACTATTAATCTATTTATATCTAGACAGAAATACATATGTATTTATACGTGTCTACACATCTATACCTATATATGTTTAGTTGTCAATATCTTTGCAACTTTGTATATCTATGTATCACTATGTATCTGTGTGTATCTACGTACTTTATCCATATATACACACACATAGTATATCTCTATATATTTGCTACAATATCTATATAAGTTTGTATACCTACGTAGCAATATCTTTATAACTTTGTATGTGCATGTATCAATGTCTATATATCTATGTATAGCTATACTTTATATATATATGTCTACATATATATTGCATATGCATATTCATATATATTCATATATCTGTACATCAATAGAGATGTATGTACATCAATATCAATGTGTCTATGTATCTATATCTGTGTATATCAAGATACCAATATCTAAAAATATCTTCTCAATATCTAAGTAACTATGTGTGTGTGTGTATATATATATATATATATATATATATATATGTATCTGCCATGACAGCCATAGGAAAAAGCAGAATAATTGAGGACCTTAGAATTTAGACACACCCCTTAACACATGTGGTATTTGGCTCAGCACCTGTAGCACATTGGTTATGGTGCCAGCCACATGCATGGAGGTTGGAGGATTTGAACCCAGCCCAGACCTGCTAAACAACAATGACAACTGCAACAACAACAAAAAAATAGCCGGGCATTGTGGCAGGTGCCTGTAGTCCCAGCTACATGGGAGGCTGAGGCAAGAGACTTGCTTAAGCCCAAGAGTTTGAAGTTGCTGTGAGCTGTGACATTACGGCACTCTAGTGAGATTGTCTCAAAAAAAATGTGGCATTGGTATTTGGCAGAGAAAGGAAATGTATACTGATTTTTCTGAACTCATGTAGGTGACAGTACATTTCTGAGGGATGCAATGATGAACAGGTGGTAGGTGAGAGCAGGGTTCTAACTCAGGTTTATTTTAGAAGAGATGCGACTACTGGATCGGTCTTCTTGGGAGGCATTTTCCATTACAAAGCACCAGAGATCGGGCGGCTGAAGCGACAGACATTCTCATTTTATTATGTCAGATGCATATGAGGGTACAAACAATTAGGTAATGTTATTTGCATTTGTTACCTAGAGTCAAAATTGTAGTTATGCCCCCCTCGTAGGAGTGTTCCATATACCCTCACATTGTGCCCCTTAGGTGAGAGCACGCCAATCCCCCTCCCTCCTCCCCTTTCCAAGCTCCCTCCTCCCCATCCCCCTTCATTTAATTGTGTTTTTCTCTTGTGCTGATGAGCATTTGTCCCCCAGTTTCTTATTCTTTTCCCTGTGTCCTCCCGTGGTTGTCCCCCTGTGTCTGTGTCCTAATATCCTTATCTTATAAGGACGCCAGTCCTACTGAACCAGGGCCCAGCCTCATGACTCATTTTACCTTACTCATCACTTCATTTTCTTTTTTTTGTATATCACTATTTTTTGTTTCTTTGTTTTTATTAAGTCATAAACACATAGGTCATGTATACATTCATGCCTTTATGGGATACAATGTGCTAGTTTTATATACAATTTGGAATGCTTACATCAAACTAGTTAATATAGCCTTCACCTCACTTACTTAATTATTGCGTTAAGACATTTATACTCTATACACAACAGATTGGACATGTACCCTTGCAATATGAACCATAGGAATGGCCCCACCGTTTAAAGACCCATCTCCAAATACAGCCACAGTCTGAGGTGACCTTAACCTATGAGTTTTGGGAGAGGCACAATTCATCCAGTTACACCTGTCTGATATCCCCACTTCACCCAGGGATTATAAAGGCAGGTGAAACAATCATGTATCACCATCTCCCGCAGGCCTGACAACAAAGAGGAGCATCCACAAATATTTCTTGATGAAAACGTCTACCTTGATTCTTAGGGAGTTCCTACTTTTACCTTAGAGCTTCGAAGATTTTCAGGGATTACAGAAAATCACAAGAAGGCTCGGCACCTGTGGCTCAACGGGCTAAGGCACCAGCCACGTACACCTGAGCTGGTGGGTTCGAATCCAGCCCAGACCCTCCAAACGACAATGACGGCTGCAACCAAAAAATGGCCAGGCGTTGTGGCAGGTGCCTGTAGTCCCAGTAATTTGGGAGACGGAGGCAAGAGACTTGCTTGAACCCAGGAATTGGAGGTTGCTGTGAGCTGTGATGCCCCAGCACTCTACCCAGGGTGATAGCTTGAGGCTCTGTCTCAAAAAAATAAAATAAATAAAATAAACAAAAAATTTAAAAAAAGAATATAATGAGAAATAATCAGCAGGTGGGACATTTGATCAGACGATTGGTCTCATCTCCTAAAATTCTGTATCTTCTCCCAAAAAGAACAGATCATAATATCGGTGTCACTCCCCTACACTCCAATTGAATTCATCACATGTTAATAATCAGCCATTATGCTTTAAATTGTTATTTTTAGTAGGTATACCATGTATAAAATATGCATTTAATTTATGTAATATTAATAATAGTATAACATCATTAACAGGGCATATTATTATTTTAACACCCTATCTAAAACACATAATTTAAATGTATTACGTAATAACTAATACTTACTATTGAAATAGATGTACACATATCTGGTTATCTTCTGTCATTCTCTGGAAATAGTCACTATTCTGAGATTGGTGTCCAACTATCACATTCTCTATTTTATCCACAATGAACTGGACATATTTATTTTAAAATTAATCTTGGGAATTATGAAAAAGTGAGGATTCCTTGAAGTACGTATTTAACAATGTCCTTTTAAAAATAACTCTGTTAGTTCAGTATTTCAATGTTGGCTTTAAATTAGTATACGAAGTGTGTTGCTAATTTTCATTGGTTTCTCTGTAAAGCACGCGCGTAACTGACAAGGGGAAAACAGCTATATGTTTGAAGATTTGCTGTACAAATCAATTATATTTCAAACCATCTTTGACAAACATACTGTGGGAATTTTAGGTACATAAAGTTTTGCATACATTTTGCTACATTTATAATTTAGAAAGGTAGGAAAGTTGAACTCCCCTCTTATGTGCCAATACTGTACTAAAATAATAATATGCCCCCCTTTATTTTGGTAATATATCTTCCTTCATCAGCAGTAATAAATAGCATTTAATTAGTCTCTAAGAGCTTAATTATGTTTATTTGAAGTTTGGTAAAATTGTATCAGAAACCAAATTAACTGTATTATTGAAAGTTATGACTCCAATTCTGCCTATGGTTGGTGGCATGGCTTATAAAATATAATTAATTCTAGGATTATGATTACATAATTTGAAATTCTAAGTACATACACACCTCAGAAAAATTGTGGCTTTAATTTTAGTCCACCACGATAAAGCAAATATTGCAGGAAAGCAAGCCATATGGATTTTTTTAAGTTGCTTGGTGCATATAAATGTTATTTTTACACAGTATATTGTAGTATATTAAGTGTGCAATCACAAACCTAAGAAATGTACACAACTTAATTAAAAAATAATTTATTGTTGAGCGGCACCTGTGGCTCAGTGAGTAGGGCGCTGGCTGCATATACTGAGGGTGGCAGGTTCAAACCTGGCCTCGGCCAAACTGCAGCAAAAAAAAATAGCCGGGCGTTGTGGCGGGCGCCTGTGGTTCCAGCTACACGAGAGCCTGAGACAAAAGAATTTGCCTGAGCCCAAAAGCTGGAGGTTGCTG
The DNA here is from genome assembly GCA_963574655.1 of Perodicticus potto. NCBI lineage: Eukaryota > Metazoa > Chordata > Mammalia > Primates > Lorisidae > Perodicticus > Perodicticus potto. The sequence goes on from CAUYRH010116409.1 coordinate 41,045, forward strand.
TGAGCTGTAACGCCAAGGCACCTGTAACGTCACCGAGGGTGACAAAGTGAGATTCTGTCTCAAAAAAAAAAAGAAAAGAAAAAATAATTGATTGCTAAAGAAATGTTAACAACTTTCTGAGTCCTCACTGTACCTCAGAGTTGATGCCTGAAAAGGGAGCAGGCCGGTGATTGCTGGAGGTTGGGTGATCATTTCTAGGGGGAGGGGAACAAGAAAAAAGCTTGCCCCGTCCACTGACTCTTCCTCTTAAGACAGATTTCTCGGTAGCACGCAATGCAGCTTGACAGCATTCTGTCCACAGTAGAATTCCTTCCAAAATTGGACTGGATCTTCTCAAACCCTGCTTTATCAACCAACCTTATGTGCTATCCCAAGTCCCCTGCAAGCATGTCAACAATATTCATGGCATCTTCACTGGGAGTACATTTCATTTCAAGAAACCACTTTCTTTGCTAATTTATATAAAAAAAATTCGTCATTGCTGTTTACACCCTGTATGCACTTTCTTCCTCTACTGGAGTACTAATTTTTTTTTTTTTTTTTGTGGTAGAGACAGAGTCTTACTTTATCAACCTGGGTAGAGTGCTGTGGCATCACAGCTCACAGCAACCTCCAACTCTTGGGCTTAGGCGATTCCCTTGCCTCAGCCTCCTGAGTAGCTGGGACTACAGGCGCCCACCATAATGCCCAGCTAAATACTGAATTTTTCAAGCTTATTTATGAGGGTTAAAATCAACTTCTTCCCGGGACCTGTTACTGTGGCTATTTTAACCTCCTCCCGTGAATCATGAATGTCCTTAGCATCATTTACAATACTGAATCCTTCTCAGAAGGTTTTTGATTTATATTGCCAAAATTGATCAGAGGAATCACTGTGGCTGGCAGTGATGGCTTTAACAAGTGCATTTTTAAAATGATAAGTGATGAAAGTCAAAATGGCTCGTTGATACACAGGCTCAAGGATGGCTATTGAGTGACAGGCATGAAAGCCACATTCATTTATTACATCTCAGTCACAGCCCATCATGGGTACATTGTCAATTAATAGCAAATTTTGCAAAAAAAAAAAAAGAAAAAAAAAAGTTTTACCCTCCCTGAATAGTAGATCTCAACAGTGGGCTTAAAAGATTCAGTAAACCATACCTTAAACAGACCTGGTGTCATCCAGGCTTTGTGATACTATTTCTAGAGCCCAGGCAGGGTAGATTTACGAAACATAATTCTGCATGGCTCTAAGATTTCCAGAATGGAAAATGAGCCTCAGTTTCAAGTTTAAAGTCACCAGCTGCATTAGCCTGTAATACTAGAATCAATCTGCTGTTTGAAGCTTTGAAGCTTCTCCTGTCTAGCTACGAAGTTCCTACAGGGCATCTTTGCTCAGTTCCAGGCTGTTTCATCTACAACGAAAATCTATATTTTAGTGCAGCCACCTTTATCCACGATCTTAGCTACATCTCCTGGGTAACTTCTTATGACTCCTACGTTAGCAATTTTTGCTTCACCTTGTTCTTTTGTGTTATGGAGAAAACGTCTTTCCTCAAGCCTCACGAAGTTTCCTGCTAGGTTGGAAATTTCCTTCTATACAATCCTCAGCCTTCACAGAATCAAAGAGACTTAGGGGTCTGATCTGGGTTAGCATCTGGAGGAAGGGACTATTGTAGATTGTTTGTTCTATCCAGACCCCCTCACAAACTCTCTCCATGTCAAGAATAGAGTTGTCTCAATATTTTATCATTCAGTTAGTCACTGGAATTGCATTTTTAACATTGTTCAGAACATTTCTTTTGTGGCTCACACCTATAATCCTAGCACTCTGGGAGGCCGAGGCAGGAGGATCCCTTGAGCTCAGGAGTTCAACACCAGCGTGAGCAAAAGTGAGACACCATCTCTACTTAAAATAGAAAAATTAGCTGGGCATTGTGGTTAGGCACCTGTAGTACCCACTATTTGGAAGGCTGATGCAGGAGGATCATTTGAGGTCAGGAGTTCAAGACCAGCCTGAATAAGAGCAAGACCCCATCTCTAGTTAAAATAGAAAAATTAGCTGGGCATTGTGGTACCCACTACTTGGGAGGGTGAGGCAGGAGGATCACTTGAGCCAAGGAGTCTGACGTTGCTGTGAGCTAGGGTCATGCCACAACATTCTAATGTGGACAACAGAGCGAGACTCTGTCTGATAAACAAATAAATAGACAAATCAATAAATTTCCTTTGCATTTACCATGTGGTGCTTGCCATAAGGATCCTAGCTTTTAGCCTTATTCCAGCTTCCAACATGTTTTCCTTGCTAACCTTAACCATTTGTAGCTTTCGATTTAACATGTGACTCTGTGTTTCACGTAAACACCAAGAGGGCACTGTGGGGTTATTAACTGGAATAATTTCAGTGTTAGCATGTCTCAGAAAATAGGGAGGCCTGGGGGGGGTGGGCAGGAAGAGATGAAAGAACAACCAGTCTGTGAACACAACACGAGATTCGGTGATTAAGTTGGCAGCTTTACGTGGCGCAGTTTGTGGTGCCCCAAAGCAATCGCAGAAATAACCCAAAGATTCCTGATCAGAGAGAAAACCATCACACAAGCAAAATTCATGAGAAACCTTGAACTATTGTGACATTTGTCAAGCTGTGACTCAGAGAAATGAAACGGGTGACATGCTTTTGGAAAAGTAAAGTGCCCCAGACACGGAGTTGCCACAACTGCCTCATATTGACCAAGAAAAACGCAGTGGATTGCCTATAAGTTTAACAGTAACACAGGCATACACAGCTTCCCCCGTAACACAGTCAAATTCAATTTGGGAGTGATGGTCAGTAAAATATAATGAGGCATAAAATTGAAATGAAAAAGTGCTGAAGGGATTCTAAAATATTAATGGAAAGAGTCTTATGTTAGATGAAGTTGTTTGACTATAAATGGGGGAGAAAAAGTAAAGAGGAATTGGATTAGCTGCTTCTTAATCAAATATTTACTTTGCTTGGCAATCTCATCTTAGTTTTACACAGTTGCCGAGTGTGTTTGTTGGAACAGAATTGATGAGCTGTTAAGACACTTTTCCTGTGACACAGAGAATACAGCCAAGTACTAGGGGGAGAGAGAGAGAGAGAGAGAGAGAGAGAGAGAATTAGAAAATTATCTCCTTATAACGAACTCTCCGTTTGTCATTTTTCATTAACATGCTTCACACTGATGGGGTCTCTTGAAAATACTTGTACTAAGTTCAAATCTGTATATAGCAGAGTGAATCAGATGTGTTTGTCCTCCCAGAATAACTCACATTCAGAAGGAATGGCACATAAGGTCTGACAATTAAGTTTGTGAACATATCTTAGAAAAAGTGCTACCTACCTCATTGATGAAAATCTCTACAATCACCTTCAAAGCACTACCCTTGATGGTAACTGTAGTCATACTTAACAATGAACAGCAATATGTACAGGTTTTTCCAGGATGAGCTCAGGAACTTAATTAACAGACTTCATACATGTAAATTAACATTGTCAAGAGATTTTATAAAATCGTATGACCCTGACATATAAGAGCTTGAGTGGCCATAAGAAGAGGCACGTTCCTTCTGGATGGCCAAAAAGATTTACTCAAGAATAACTTAGATGCTTTTTAAAAAAATTCAGATGCTTTTTATGATGAGTGAAAGTTTGCTAGGGAGTTTAAATGAAGTAAGAATAAATGATAATGCTTTGTCCAGAATATTTTTGCTTCTTTACTTCAGTATGCGTATCCCATGTACACCCAAGTTTCTTCTGTGAAAAACAAGGTTTTGGGGGGAGGGGAGACATTTGGTCCTCTTTAAAATTCCAATTAAAAGGAATCCTAAATAAAATAAATCACCACATTTCCATTAATACAAATAGGTAAGGATTCGGTCAATATGTGTATATGTGCTTAATATTTCAGGGATTTTATTTGAAGTTTTCATTGATTGACCTTAACTGGAATACATTTTATGTTCTTTAAATTTGTATGTAGTTCAAGAGGTTCTACTGAACTGAATTACTTCTTCAGGTATTACCAATCACTTTATATGCTAATCAGGAATTTTTTACATTAAAAATGTATGGATTGGGAGAACTATCTAGAAGCTAAGTTGACATGTGTTCATAAACCACTTCTTGGTAAAATTCTTATGCCCCACAGTGACAACAGACAGGATAGTCTGCTGATGGGCTTATCAACTACAAACAAACAAGTACAGAATGACCTTCTGCAAATCAATTTTACATGTACTATATTATTTGAGGGAAAGAGAGGCTTGGAGTCTCATTCTGGCACATCTCTTAGAACATAAAAATAAGTAACAGAGGGTGGCACCTGTGGCTCAGTCAGTAAGGCACCAGCCCCATATACTGAGCGTGACGGGTTCAAACCCAGCCCTGGCCGAACTGCAACAAAAAACTAGCCAGGCGTTGTGGCGGGCACCTGTAGTCCCAGCTAACCGGGAGGCTGAGGCAAGAGAATCGCCTAAGCCCAGGAGTTGGAGGTTGCTGTGAGCTGTGTGATGCCACGGCACTCTACTGAGGGCGATAAACTGAGACTCTGTCTCTAAAAAAAAAGAAAAGAAAAGAAACAGTAGACTATACTGTCTCATGATTATTAAAAATTATGTTTACTTAGGTTTGGGGTGAGAATATGCAGATTCCTTCTATATGAATATTTCCCCTAAATCAGGCAGTGGGTTTTTATCAGGTAAAAATAAACCACTGTATGGCTCTATCAGTATCTTCGTAGTCATGACCATCATGAGCAAGACTCTGACCATCAACAAAATCACCATTAATACCATCAGATCATCATCATCATCACTATTATGATCACATCAATACTATCATAATCATCATCACCACCATCAGCCTCACGCTCATCACCAACATCGTCATTGTCACACTATCACCATCATCATTACCATTACCATCACCATCACACCACCACCATTATCATCACTCTTACTAGCACCATCATCACCACCGTTCACCATCACCACCACCACCATCACTATATTATCACCTCATCACCATCATCATTACCATCAGCATCACCATCACACCATCAGCATCATCACCACCCTCACCACCACCATCTTTACCACCACCACCATCATCTTCATCACTGTAGAATTATTACCATCATCATTACCATTAGCCTCACCATCACATCATCATCATCATCACGACCACCATCATCATCATCACGACCACCATCATCATCACCCTCACCACCACCATTATCTTCATCAAGGTCACATCATCACCATCACCATCATTATCACCACCACCATCATGACTGTAACATTATTACCATCATCATTACCATTAGCTTCACCATCACATCATCATCATCATACCACCACCATCATCATCACCCTCACCACCTCCCTCATCATCACCCTTATCACTTCCATCATCACCCTCACCACCATCATTATCTTCAAGTTCACATCATCATTACTACTTGCATCACCATCACGTCATCACCATCACCCTCACCACCACCACCATCATCCTCACCATCATCATCACCATCCTTATTATTGTCATGTTTCAAATCAGAATATAATAAGAGCAAAGACAGATCATTTAAGAAGCTGAGGGAGAGTTAATGGAGAAGGAATTATAAATGAACTTAAGCATTCTGTATTCTAAATTCTGAAATTTCTAATGAGAGACAACTGCAACATACTTGATCTAATTTCCTATATGTCTTTATGTCCTGATGGGAAATCTTGTTCTAATCAGGAGAATCTGGACTTAATGAAGGGAAATAATCTACCCTTTCCCATCCTTGGAAGGATAAAACTAGAGAAAATCTCTAGGGTAGAAAAAATTTCTCACATAGAGAAAAACTTGATATAGAATAATGCATCCTTTTCCTTGTTGTAAGAAACGCAAGAGTAGGTAATCTTTACTCATTCTGCTAAAGGGACGACAAGCAATTCATCACCTCAAAAGGATCTGTCCAATCCCATATTGACAAACATGCTAAAGAGTCTTTTAATTATGCCCGGACCATGACTTACTTGTTTCCTGCAAGCAACTGTCTTCCAGAAAGCCAACGTCTTTGCTAACTATGTCAAATGCATGCACTCTCCAAGACATTCGCTATATGTACACCAGTTGTTAGAAATTTAATTGTTAACCATGAAGTTAAATGCTGTTCATTTTTACTTTGTGAATTATTCCACTTTGTTTGAATGCAAAATAACATTTGGTGAACCCATGAAAGTGGATTATGTTTAGGGAAAATTTGATCAATAGTAGACATATAATATATATGTTAAGTATTTGTTACTGGTGGCAGTGGAAGTGATGTTGTGGTTGTGTCTGTGTGTGATCATGAACACAATTCACCAGCAAAACTTTGAAGTGAAAATAAGAAGGATGTGTGTCAGGTTATATCCTTAATATCCTCATTAGTAATACTCATGAAATTTTTATTTAAGTTTAAATTTAAAGAAAAAATTAAATTTTACTGCCAAAATATTCAGAAATTTCTACTGAAATTCTAGAAAGCTGGAAAGGTTTTGCAATTTGTTAGCACTTAAATGTGGGAAAATATATCATATCACGAAAATAAGAGGAAAGTATCGACTATTAGAGTTGAGCTTTTTTATTTTTTGAAATATACTATCTTTCTCATTTACAATCCCCTCTTTCTGGGGCCAAGATCCGTAATTAGTTTGTGAAACTTGGTAACATCTTTCTCTGTAATTTTCGGCATAAATCTCCTTTAGCTGCATTCCGTACTTACCATTAAGATCTCTCCTTGCAAGGAATATTTTATTATGTAAACAGAGTTTCATGATGGAGAGGTTCCCATGGAGTTTGATTTCTTTCTCCCCCAAAATGCCGAAAATCTTCCACCAGAGAGGAAGGAAAGGGGAAGAGAGAGGAAGGAGGGTGACTGGCGGGAGCTCACCTGATGTCCACAATGTGAGGGTGTTCAGCACCCCCCTGGTGGGCAGGAGCTCACCTGATGTCCACTATGTGGGGGTGTTCAGCACGCCCCCTGGTGGGCTGGAGCTCACCTGATGTCCACTATGTGAGGGTGTTCAGCACGCCCCCTGGTGGGCAGGAGCTCACCTGTTGTCCACTAAGTGAGGGTGTTCAGCACCCCCCTGGTGGGCAGGAGCTCACCTGATGTCTACTATGTGAGGGTGTTCAGCACGCCCCCTGGTGGGCAGGAGCTCACCTGTTGTCAACTAAGTGAGGGTGTTCAGCACGCCCCCTGGTGGGCAGGAGCTCACCCGATGTCCACAATGTGAGGGTGTTCGGCACGCCCTCTGGTGGGCAGGAGCTCACCTGATGTCCACTAAGTGAGGGTGTTCAGCACGCTCCCTGGTGGGCAGGAGCTCACCTGATGTCCACAATGTGAGGGTGTTCAGCACGCCCCCTGGTGGGCAAGAGCTCACCTAATGTGCACAATGTGAGGATGTTCAGCAACCCCCTGGGTGAAGGGCTCAACGACAAATTGAATGTTAATCTCAGACGCTCCCGCACCCCAAACTACTTCTTCTCGAAACATAGTGACAGATCAAGCGAGAATCCTCAATCCAGTGTTTTTAGAAAACAAAAGTAAAAATGATGAAAATAAGAGAAAACAAACCATGTCCTATTCTGAGAATAGTATATCTTGGCCAATATCTTTTACCAACTATCCTGTGAAATTCCATTTATCAGCATAATGCTGCGGGAGCTGAACAATTATTATACATTTCTGACAAATAAGGTAAATTTACGTAAAGTAAAAATCCACGGCAAACTGAGACAGGGCTTGGAGATGCGAGGATATATTGAGCAATCCTGACCAAGAGCAAAGGGGCAATGAATACAAATTTCTCAGCTTCCTCTGAGGCAGATGTTTGAGGAAGGGCCCTGTGAATATTCTAAATAGTAGACTGCTTGAGTATTGTTTTAGGCAGAATGGCATTAATGTTACTAGTCTTTATGTATATATTGTGTAAGTCATAAACAATTTCACATGTGAGTGCTTGAAAACTAGTTAATATTTATGTGCATTTTGTCATATACATGCCCACATCATTTTCCATCCACGTTTCAGGGCTTTGAACAGAGCTCACATTACTTCATAGCTGGTGCACCTGTGTGTGCACCCAGATCTGATCCGATTAAAGCATCATACACCATTTAAACAGAAAGGAATTCATAGACAGAGGTGATTCAAATCAATCCAAGACAGTGAACCCCAAGAATTTTTTGCTAAATCACTTGATAAGGGAAAGCTGTTTCTCCTAGACTTGCTTATTCCACGATTCCTAGGGAACAGACCGATCTCATCCCTGTTGCCCCCAAAAGGCCCTGACTACTCATGAAGCTGATACAAATAAAAGTGGGGTACCCATCTGAAATATTCTTACAAATTTTATCACACAACCAGCACCAGCTTTAGAATTTCTAGCATGCAAGTCAACAGGACACACATCCTCCACTTCTATTTTATTTTTTTCTGTTTTCCCTACACTAGTATGAATTCAGTTTTTCACACCCACATGAAAAAAGAGCCTTGAATGATACTTAACATTAGTGCTTTGCAGTAACTCAAGGCCCAAGAAAATGCACCAGCAGTGTCACTCACCTGAAGCCAGAAGATATGTTAGCACTTACCTGCCCCATATGGCTCATTCTATAATTGAAATATTTCAAGCCAGTAGAAAGAATTTTATATAGACCCTGCTGTTGGAATATTTAATAATTCATCCCACCATTAACGCAGAAGAGGATTTTTTCTTTTGGAGATGACACACTCACCCCAAAGGTTCTCTATGGTGATGACAGAAAATAATCCACAGAAAAAGATTCATTTCAGGACCCGTTAATTCACTTTTCTTTTCCTTTTTGACGGCAAGTAGAATATTGCCACATGCAATAGTACCAGTATAAGACTTTTAGGGAGGTTTGAACTCTCATTATCAAGCTGAAATTAAAACAAAACAAACAACAACAAAAAACAAACAAACCAAAAAAACTTCAGAAACCGAATTCAGGTGTGCTATAGATGTGGTGTATACAAACAGTTATGGGCTTGTTGAAAAACCATAAATATTGCCAAGTATGGCAGCAATGCCCGTAGCTCAGTGGGTAGGGCACCAGCTACATACACCCAAGCTGGTGGGTTCAAACTCAGACTGGGCCAGCTAAACAACAATGACAACTGCAACAGAAAAATAGCCAGGCATTGTGGTGGGCACCCATAATCCCAGCTAGCTGGGAGGCTGAGGCAAGAGAATCACTTAAGCACAAGCGTTTGAGATTGCTGTGAGTAGTGATGCCACAGCACTCTACTGAGGGTGATGGCTTGAGACTCTGTCTCAAACAAACAACAAAAGAAGAAATATTGCCAGGTATGGAGGCTCACACTTGTAATCTTAGTAGTTTGGGAGGCTGAGCCAGATGCATTGCTTGAGCTCAGGAATTTGAGACCAGCCTGAGCAAGGGGGAACCCTCTGTCTACTAAAAATAGACAAAGAGAAAAAAAAAGTAAGGGCATTGTGGCAGGGGCCTATAGTCCCAGCTACTGGGGTAGTCACCACGTTGTACAATAGCTATTTGATCTTATTCTTCCTGCAAAAATGAAACTGAATGTTCCTTGAGCAGTGAGGAATAAGTAAATATGGGGGGATATTAACAAATCACTGGGGTGACCCGTTAGTAAATAAGTTTTCGGCTGCTACATGTGGTGGTCACGGTCACGTCAATACTGATCCTCAAACTTTTTTTTCCTGCCCATAGTTAATTTCTCAGAGTGATGCAGAGAAAGAGAATTTATAGAGTATGTATACATATAAAAGGAGATTTATTATAAAGAATTCACCCGCATGCTTTTGCAAGTCGTGCACAGCCTGCAGGTAAGACCTTCCATCAGATGCCCTGGGGGGACAGCAGCGCCTGTGAAGGTGGAAGGCAGGCAGCTCAAAATCCAGCAGAATCCAAATGAAAATGAGGAGAAATAAATTCCACAAATGATGGGGGATAACTGGTGATCTATTGGGGCATAATGAAACTTAAGCCCTGCCTCACAGTTCAAACAGGAATTTAAAAAAATGTAGTTGATGTGGGCTTTCATTTGGGGCACAAAAGACAAAAGAAAAGAAAGTATTTTGATCACATGGAAAAAGGCAAATTTTTTAGAAGACGGAAGACAAGAAGTGTAAAAAAACAGGGTAACAAGTTAGACTTCATCGAATTTAAATTTTCATTGATTATCAGAAGTCACCAGGAAGAAATTGCTTGAGTGAGACCTGTAAGTCTATGTGTACTATACATGTCATGTTATAAGCATATGGTACACATTATTTTTTGAATGTTATGCACCGTAATTTCATAAGTTTTAAATCAATGTTACACATAGGATTTTATGATTTTTAAGAGATAATAGGGATGAGATAGATGAAATAAGGGGATGGATGGATGAAGGGATATATAGATGATGTGATGGATGCATATGATAGATAGATAGATAGATAGATAGATAGATAGATAGATAGATAGAAAGAATAGATGGATAGATAGACTGGATAGATGGATGGATGGATGGATGGATGGATGGATGGATAGATAGATAGATGACTGATAGATAGATGGATGGATAGATAGATAGATGGATAGATAGACTGGATAGATGGATGGAAGGATGGATGGATGGATAGATAGATGACTGATAGATAGATGGATGGATAGATAGATAGATAGATAGACAGAAGAGATGATGGATAGATAGATGACAGATAGATGATATGGATGGATGGATGGATGGATAGATAGATAGATAGATAGATAGATAGATAGATAGATAGATAGATAGAATAGATGGATAGATAGACTGGATAGATGGATGGATGGATGGATGGATGGATGGATGGATGGATGGATAGATAGATAGATAGACTGGATGGA
>CAUYRH010116413.1:0-33336 GCA_963574655.1 Perodicticus potto
CCTGTAGTCCCAGCTACTTGGGAGGCGGAGGCAAGAGACTCGCTTGAGCCCAGGAATTGGAGGTTGCTGTGAGCTGTGATGCCACAGCACTCTATCCAGGGTGACAGCTTGAGGCTCTGTCTCAAAATAAATAAATAAATAAATAAATTTGTAAAGCATGACATCCATCAGGTCTTTGTTAGTTGCATACCATTCACATGAGGCATGGGAGTGCTAAAAGGATACATGATATTCAAACATTTTTTACTCCCTGATCTCCTTTATCATAGGTAAAAGTTAGGGAATAGCAAGATAAAATAAAGGTATGCATTTCTTCCAGGGATCAAAGGTATGCAAAAGTTCCATGGGTCTCAGGTGCAGTTGGTCCTCCCAGAACTGAGTCAGATCAAACAGTACACATATTGCCCTTGAGTCTTGAGCCATCAGCGAAAGACCTGGTACCAGGATACCTAAAATCAGCTTGTGCTGAGGATCTGTATGGTGAAATGGTCATGGAGGCACATTGTATCTGTGTCCTCAGCTCTAATTATTGACTGCCTCCTATTTAAGGCACCATGGAAAACAGGTGCTATTCATAATTTTTTATTATCATTACCAAAAATGTTAAAAGACTAGAAATCATTGTATCCATGGTTTCATGGTTTGGCCAAGGGTCAACAGCTCTTGAGACAAGCATGCAGTCTATACAACTAGCTGACGTGAAAGTGCAAATGAAACTTTTTTTTTTTTGCAGTTTTTGGCCGGGGCTGGGCTTGAACCCACCACCTCCGATATATGGGGCTGGTGCCCTACTCCTTGAGCCACAGGCATCGCATAATTGCAAATGAAACTTACAGTATGTACAACATTGGTAAAAATTCCTCCATGCTGCCACATATAAATTTTGTATTGATGAGAGTAAAATAGAATACTTCTGTTATATCACAGAAGTGGATGTCAAAACTTGAGAGCTTAGTTACTTCATATCAGAATCAATAATTAGCAAAGAGGAGCCCTGCAAATCAAACCTATATCTTCAAGGATTAAATCCAGCTATTATTTTTTCTGTTTCATCAACATTGGCTCTAAAATAATCTCATTTCTCCAGGTTTTTCTGAAAGATCTAAAAAAAGTTGATGAACTAGCACAGTTACAGTATATTATTAACATTTACTTTCCATACACATTTTTCTTTGTCTATAATCAGTACCTTGTAACAATTTACCTTATAAATCATCAAAACTCGCATGGATTTCCATTTTTTGTCCCTTTTACATCAAATGTGAAGAATGAATTTTAGGCTGCCCATCACCTCATGATCTTCATATATCCCCAAGACTTATTAGCTCACATAACTTATTAGCTCACATACTTCTGTTATTCCCTGGAAGAGAAACTTTGAGGGAATATGTGGAGTTGCTTTATCATTGAGAGCATGGATTAAATTTATGCCATATTGTGGAAAGAGATATGAACCATATTTGAAGGATCTTGCAGCAATACCTGCAGTGAGTAGCTTACTATATGAGCACGTGTATGTGTTACACAGGTTTACATTTAAACATGTTCTAGCATGGCAACCTTTATGAGTTCTCCTCTGATTTCTCACTCAAAGGGTATCAACATTAATATTTACATTTAATTTAAAATTTAATAAATATTTACATTTATTTATCTAATAAACTATTATTTATTATTCCTTCTTGGGGCTTAGTGATGGCAGTGTGGAAAATTATTTTGTTTATTGATTAAAAATCATCAAATAGAAGAAACAGCACAGGAGCTAGAATTAGCAAACACGGTCTTGAGTTCTTTCTTTTGTTTTATTGATTAATACATCAATTCATTCCTTTATCCTAAATGAACAGAAGGAATTACCTACTTGACAGATTATGTGAAGGAAAAAGATAGTTGAAGAAATAGAAGTATTTTGTAAACTAAGTGACACTGCTAACTTTTAGTTGTATTGTAGCGATATTTTTTTCTTGAGTAAAATGGAAATAACTCCACTTTTAAGATGATAGACATAATAGACTGAGTATGCTATTTGTCTCTTTCCTGGCTGATAACTAATCGAAAAGATAGTAAAAAGTATAAAGATTACATTTACGTCTTAATTTATCTTGAGTTAATTTTTATATGGTGAGATACAGGGATCCAGTTTCATTCTTCATCATATGGCTATCAAATTTCCCAAAACCATTTATTGAATAGAGCATCCTTTCCAAAGTCTTAAAGTTAAGACCTAAAACCATAGCAGTTCTAGAAGTAAACATAGGAAAAACTCTTCTGGACATTGGCCTAGGCAAAGAATTTATGGCTAAGACCCCCAAAACAAGCATGGTAACAAAGAAAAATAAATACTCAGAGCTTAATTAAGCTAAAAAATTCTGCATAACAAAGGAAATAATCAAGAGAGTAAGTAAACAACTTACAGAATGGGAGAAAATATTCACAAACTATTTATCTGACAAAAGACTAACATCAAACAAATCAGCAAGAAGAAAAAATAGAGCCCAGAGGAGGCCACTGTTCTCTCTTCCCCAGATTAGTTAGGCTTTGCTAAAGCCCCATTTGGTTAGGCTCTCTGTTAAAATAACTTGAGTACAGGCACTATCTTGGCTTATTTCCAAATGGTTAGTTTTCCTGTTTTCTTGCTGGAAACACAAAGGGATTTTTCTCAGATCTTCATAGTTAGAACTTGGTAGGGATCCTGGGAATAAAACTCAAGAAAATATGGGAGAGAGGGGTCCTCCTGAGTCTAACACAGGCACCCTATGCCTCCAGCAACTTGTCAATTAAAGTTTATTGTGCTCCTATTAATTCTAGCTTTACTCGTGGGCTTTCGCTCCTGGGCATTTTTTTTTTTTTTTCCCATAAGCTGTGATTCTCTCTATCCGACTATCTTTTTCTTTTCAGTTTTGGAGCAGTAGTGTGCTTTGTGAGCTCAATTCTAAAGTGAATCTAAGAAGAGTTATGGATTTTAAGTTTGTTTAGCTTTTGATTTTGTTCTGAGGATGGGTGTGGCAACTTCGAAGCTCTTTATATGTGGTATCAAAAACCAGAACTTTAGATATTTTTTAAAAATAACTGCCTGTGGCAATTAATCACTGTACCTCATTTTTGCAAGACCTTTGGCAAGGTCAAAGTAAAAGAATCAATAAATTGAAAAAATAAGCAATGTTGGGTCGTGAATAAAAGAAGCAGAAGATAACTACTTACTGGTTGGTTGGACATTAAACTCTGTTTAAATAAAAATTCATAGAGAGATTTTAGTTTTCCTACTTTATTTAAACAATGGTCATTTTTTCCTTAATTTTAATTAGCTTCTTCCTGCAATATGAGTTTTTCTGGGGCCCTTATTTATAGTCATGTTATCTGCTGTTTTCTTTGTGGTCCAATTTACATCTTTTGGGAGCAGACAGGTAGAATTTCAGAATGATTTAGGAACCAGCTGGCTACAGTAACTTGCCATTTGTTTTTCTGCCTATGAAGAGAACATCTGGTAGATATACTGAGATGGAGTGTGCTTTTGTCTTCACAATGAATCAGACATCTTCCTGTATTTCCCTTCTAAAAACATGTTGCTATGGTGCTTTTAAAAAAATCTAACCTGTAAATAACAATTTGTTAAGACATACTGGCAGAATTATGTTCTATTTTAGGGTCTTGGATGGAATGCATGGTCACTACACAAAGAGTTTGGGGAAAACAGTATGAGTTGAAATCATGCCCGCCACGGTCTTCTTTAGGTTGTTAAATCTCCTGCTGTGAAAACACAGGAAATATTAATAATCTGACAGAAACTGTCAAGGTTCCTACGGTGGTCTTATGCCAAGTAGGCTTAGCGATACTTGAAGGAAAATAATACTAAACTAGCTGGAGAAAAACCTGACTTTAAAACTGTTATTATTTTAAAGGTTTTCTTTTAACGTTGAAAACAGTTTGCCTTCCTGAGACTAAGGTAATAATTCCTAAGTTTTATTGATATGGTATATTAATGATAATTGGTTGACTCTGTCATTTAGCTTTCTATTCTGCCAGATGGTATGCAAGGAGAGGATGCATTTAAGTACATATATATGACACACGTAAGTCTTACTTTACAAATTTAAAACTTGGTCTTGATTGGAACTAGCTATGTTACCTTACCTCCTCCACACACTCCATTTCCCTCATCATGTATTAGTACCACAACCGGCCAAATATACTCTCTGACATTAAAGATATTCTGCTGATGATAATAGCTATCATTATTTATATCTTTACTTGATTATTTCCTCATAGCTTTGCAACATAGAAACTGCTTCTTGACAAATGCATATAAGTATTCATCCAAAAATATTTTCTATTCTGAAAGATTCTTAAATTTCATTCAAATGACAATACAATAAAATTGTAGATTAAAATCAATTTTATCTTCATCTGTTTCACTTCGTCATTAGTTGAAGGCACCACAATTCCATGTGTGATCTACAGAAAAAACTTTCCAATTAATTTTTCCAAATCTATCCTGCCTTTGTTTTATCGTTTATATATATAACATAGTGATGGACCATTTCAAAAAGCATATTCATGCCCCCTGCTCAGAACATATACTGTCTTTTCTTTACACCTTTTATACAGAGACCTACAGGGCTCTGCATGGCCTGGCTTTAAACCATCTCTGCAGTCTGGCATTCTGCACTCAGTATCACACAGCTTCTTCTTTTTTTTTGCACACATTAGGCTTACACCACCAAAAGGTATTCCGCATAATCTGCATGTTGGCTTTATTGTTTGGTCTCCCATTCTCCACCTCTCCCAGTTCTTCCTACTTTGAGTTTGGTTAACTCCTACTCATCCTTCAAAGGAGCACTTCCTTCCTCTCAGCACCAGGTCAGATCTCCTGGAAAATAATGTCAGCTCCTCACACCTTTCCTCCATAGAACTCACCTCTGAGTGACTATTACGCCTGCAAAGAACATCCGCCAAACAGATGCGCTGAGCCTTGTCTGATACTTAATTGAGGGAGACATGCATGTGCTGAGAAATGTATTCCCAGTACATTTTTATGTGTGTGTACATGCACAGGCATACATTAAATGGAAAAGAGAGAGAAAGATTGAAAAACAATGTAGAACTGACACCTTTCTAATTAAAGATACTTTTTAAAGAAGTTGAAATATATGCTGGTATTTGAACTGAAATGCAGATGGTGTTTTATTATGTTGCCATGTGATGTAACACTATAATTATGGCTTGCTTCACGTTTAAAAGCTAATATGGTTCATCTCATTATTCACATAGTCCAATTTGCAAATTCATCTGCTCACTAAAAGTTATTTGTAGCACCCAAAGCAATACTTCCTGCACTTTCATGCGTATGCACATAAAAGTGCACATGTCACTCTAGACATATGCGGAGCTACAAACATTTTGAACCAAACTCACACATTCCCAGTTGAGATATAATGAGATCCACTGTCTTCTTGTTTCAAACCTCTAACCAGAGAATGAAAAAGATCAAGAAAGGGCAGCATAATACAAGAAGCTGTAACTATGGGGTCAGTTGGAGGAAGTTGAAACCCAAATCTGGTACCTGAGTAAGGTTGCCCCAGGCAAGCCGCTTTACACTTTGAACTTGCTTTTCACTTTTTAGAAATAAAGAAGATAGTATCTACATCAGCTCATTTCGCAATCCCAAAGATGTGGAAACACCCCAAGTGCCCATCAACTCATGAATGGATTAATAAACTGTGGTACATGTATGCCATAGAATACTATTCAGCCATAAAAGATGGAGACTTCGTAATTTTTGAATTTACCTGAATGGATTTGGAGAATATTCTCCTTAGAAAGTTATCTCAAGAATGGAAAAGCAAGCATCCCAGGTACTCAAAACTAAATTGAAACTAGTAGATTAAAAACTAGTAGATTAAATTCAAGAAAGAGGAAAGGGGCTGGAGTAAGAGGTTTGGTAAACTCTCACCCAATGGGTACAACATATGAATATTTGACAATGCAAGAGTATATGGCACCCCTCCTGAGTGAAGGACTTAACTACAACTAGGACTTCCCCCTCCAAATACAAACAACGTAACCAAATAGTGCAATAGTATGAGGGTAAATAGTACCCTCATATTTACCTGAAAAAAAAAAGAAAAAAGAATCTTCCAAAATTAGTTACTATAATTTAGATTACAATTTTTGGGTGGGTGAGGTGGGTCATGTCTACAATCCTAGTACTATGGGTGGCCACAAAGAGTGGAATGCTTGAGCTCAGTAGTTCAAGACCAGTCTGAGCAAGAGTGAGACCCCATCCCTACTAGAAATAGAAAAACTATCCGGGAGCTTCAGCCCGGGAATTTGAGGTTTCTGTTAGCTATGATGCCATGGCACTTTACCTGGTTGACAGAGTGAGACTCTATATCAGAAAAAAAAAAAAAACAGATTATAAGTTTTATGAGATATATATGTGTATGTGTGTATGTGTATTTCTCCTAAGACCAATGGGCTAGTAACTGCTAATTAAGTGTTCACAATGTTTTTCTATAATATAACCAAGGTGAATAATGACCTTTATTAAGAATAAATATAAATTAAAATTCATGGATCCAGAAACAAAATGTTCATAAACCACCAAGTAAAAATTGATGATTTTAACAAAGACCTTAAAATTAAAATGACAAAATTTGTAACCATAAATATTATTTTTTTATTCATACAGCTATTCATTGAGATAAATATACCCAGAACTCAGATAATCCTAGTTTTTTTAAAATGCTAAATTTTTCATAATATTGTGCAGCTTCTCTCTCTGTGCACATGAGAAAGTATGTGTGCCCACACACAGGCTCCTGCCAATCTCTTTGTCTATTTCTCTCTCTTCAGGAAAGTAGCATCCAAAATAAAATCAGAATAAAGAGAAAAAGGACAGTATGGAGATCAGTATTTCAGGGAAATCTGTCTGCAATGTTGTGGTGTTTGATTTTCTATGCTCTCAAAGTCCTATTTGCTCTTTTAAAAAATGAAGGGAACAGCATTTACCCAGAAAGATTATTGTTGTGATGGTAAAATATTGGATGCTTTAATAATAATTTAATCCAAATCACTAAATGGTATTGGAGAAAATCTGACCTAAATTAATCTTCTGTATATGACTCTCATTTCATTTTTAGTCAGGTATAATTTTTGATCTGCATGGAATTTAAACCATTCATCTGGCAAGATTATCAGACATGGCAAGATTTTTTTTTAGAAAGAAATGGATATTTGAGCCAAAAAGTAAAATTTAATGCCTAGTTGTTTTATTTTATTTTTTCTAATATGCTACCTTCAGTTGGAAAGTTACAATTCACTTTCTTCTTTCTATTTTTATTTTTGGAAGCTATTTATAAAATAACCCTGTAATGAAAAGCTGAATTTCACTTTTGACTAATTTCCTTCTATTGTAGTGCTAGGAAATCTTATGGAAGATTTCCACCTACCTCCAAAACTATGATCTTTATCTTAGTGTGTGGATGCCTGTAAATAAAGACAGCACTACTCAGCTTCCCTTGCAGCTACTTGCAACCACATACCAAAGTTCTGGCCATTGAGATTGAATACATATGCTATGGGACAGCTTCTAGGATATGGCCATAAAAGAGAGCTGATGAATATCCTTTGCTCTTCTCCTATTCTGTCTCCAACCTCCTTGAAAATGAACACAGATTCATGATCAAATATGTTAATGGAATTTCTTTCTGTAGTAGGTCATTGGTCTCAGAGATTTGAAGAATGAATCTGTGGTACATAAAGTGATAAGATAAAATTTCTTAGAGAGAAAGCAATAGAGAGAAGGAAAGGCACCAGAGCCTCTAGTGGGAGGAAGAGACCCAAGTGGGAAACCCTCTCCAGAAGTTTTTAATGTAGGAGTTTTATACTGTTTTTGGAATTATACTTGGTCATGGCTTGACAGACTTTAATGTTGATTAGCAATTCAATGAGGGTATTAACAAATGAATGCAATTCCTCCATCTCTCAGAAAAAGTGTTAGGAGGTCCACTCCAGAAGGGGTTTACATGAAATATTGAAAATACTATTTTCTTCCTGTCTCACTTGTATTTAGAGAGTGCAGTCTGGAGAGAAAAAGTCTATTTTCTTGGGCCTAGAAAAGCCATTAATGGGGGAAATCCCACATCAACCCTCAAAGTCATTGTCACATAGGACTCCACGTTCAGAAGAACCCCACACTTTATTTATTGCACATTGATAGCCTTCTTGAAATTCTTAATGATTTTATTTTTGAATTTATGTTTTGTAAGTGAAGTCCTATGGAACAATGGAGTATGTGCTTGAGCAGAGGCAATACATAAATGTGTTTCAGATACTTCTTGCTTCCTCTTACATAGCACTCTTTATGACCCATGAGGTCAGGATTACAATGGGTGGTGTGCAGAGTTTAGCAACATGTTACTTTGTAGTCAATTGAATAAGCAAGGAATACTGTCAATTTCAAGAGTTCACACTATTTGAAGAAGAATTTGCTTCAAATTCAAGGAGAAAGTATTAGATTCTAAAAAATGCAAAAGGGCCAAGGGTCTTTATCAAATTCTTTCTGACTTATGTAACTTTCCTGTTCTGTTAGCCAAATACTTTGCTGAAAGTGATAACCACAATGAAAGAGAAAGAGAAAGCAAGCCATACTTCTTTCTCCTTTCATTCTATCTTAACTCATCAGTAAGGTAAAGGTAGAGTACTACACTGTGCATATAAAAAGTGAAATAAAAACATTTGAGTCAGCATCATGAAGTGTTTCCACTATTCTGCCTGTATGAGCTATGAAATATGACATGTTTAATTTGGGGGAGTTAATTACATGAATTAAATGTTTTTATATTTGCACTTAAAAATAGCATCATAAAATGCAAAAATTGAATGGTGAAATTCATGTTAATAACTTAAAATTTTAACTTTACTTTCCATAGAAGACTATTAATAGCAAATTAAAAAGAAAAAAAGGGGGGGGGGGAAACAACCTAACAAGGTGAGAGAGAAATCAAAGAGAAAAGTGACTTCATATATTAGTACCTTCAAATGAACATTTTTCTGTTTTCTGAAGTATTTTCATTTTGAACTACACTTGAAAATTAAAGATCTATCGCTGTGTGGAAGGGGGGATTGCTAGGAATCATTCTTGGTCTGTGAGATTGAGGAGCAGACCCTAAGAATGGCGAGAAAGGAAAGCTGGAAGCAGGTTAGGTTTCATATGACTGCCAAGACTTGTAAACCAGTCATGGGCTGTTCACATCCAGATTTCTCTTAGCAAGAAATAAACTTCTATCAGGTTAACCAACCATTTAGGAAGGCTCTGTTATTTGCAGTTCCACCTAATCTTAACTCACAGTAGCAATGACTTAAAGAAAAGAGGTTTTGAAAGGATTCCATCTCACTGGCATGCATCTTTCATTGCAGACACTATTTTAAAGCACAAAGAGGCCTTCTTTAGAAGACAAATGATCACAGAAATGAGTCACTAGGTTTATAATGTTCTGATGTACATGTATATCTTGATTTACAAAATCTAAGTGGCCCTAACAAATGAGATTTGCTTGGCTGTAGATCCTTGAATTTTAGTAAATTAGTTTTAGTTCCTTTTTTTATCAGAGACATATTTTCTGTATTATATGAATATATATATGTATATATATACATATATATAATTATTATTATTATTTTTTTTTTTTTGCAGTTTTTGTCCGGGGCTGGTTTTGAACCTGCCTCCTCCGGCATATGGAGCTGGTACCCTACTCCTTTGAGCCACAGGCACCACTCAATATATGAATATATTTTAAACACAAGAAAATAATTATAAAAATAGAGTGATGCCTCAAGTATTGTCCTGGGATTAAAACAAAAACGTCTAATGAGGAGACAGGCAGAAGGAAATCTGGTGACACATGCAAAGTGTAATGAAATATTTGCTAATTTAGTAATAAAAAAGCATACCATTAGAATAATTGCTTACAAAGACAAGGATTTGGGAAATTAAGTGAGTAAATTGCATTAAAATTGAGAATTGTTATAAAATATTTACTAATTGAACTTGGTATAGAAATCAGAAAATTTAGAAAAGGGAAAATATCTGGCTGGGAATGGAAATTAAATTAATCAGCTAAATAGTGATTAAATTAGTGATTAAATTGTTCCCTAAGAAAATAAAGAAATAATCAATCAATGAATACTAAGCAGTGTAGCTTGCAGAACCAACTTCTTTTTATTGAAGAATATTGCTCATAGATGTATGTATGTTCTCAGCTAAAAACTGTATTCCCCAAAATGAAATATAGATACAAGTCCATGTTTGTAAGTTAAGGTTTTATTTTGCCATTAAAGTGATAATAAAATTCATACTGTATGAATCAGTCAAAATATGAATCAATGCATGTCTATAAAATTAATGGGCAGATTAATATTTGCTTTTGCAGTAATGATGGGAGCGAGGTTAGATAATAACATTTGTTAAATTCCTCGTGTGTGCCTCTGGTTATGCTTCTTTTATCTCACAAAAGTATTAGAGATAAATAGTACCATCATTCTTTATCATATAAGCCCAGAAATAAGTAGCTCAGTAAAGTGAGTAAGTGGCCCAAAGTCACACGCTAGAAAGTCAATTAAAGTCTGGTATAGTAGAAAGAGGAGCTATAGAGGCATGCAGCCATCCAGACAGTAGCATTAATTGTCTGCAAAAGGTTGTGATGTCAAGTTTGGGAAGATTAAAACAATCTTGCTATTTCATCTACAAATCTACAACTTTAATCAAATTTCAATGTGCACTACTGACCCTAGCCACCAGTAAGTTCCACATGAAGCCAATGGAAAAAGAGATCATAAAGACAGATGGAGCCATTGGATTCATGCACAATGATTGCCTTATGTTCTTTTATATGATCCTTGTAAAAATAGGTCAGCTTAGCTGTCTTATTCAGATGAAAATGTAATAAATGTTAACACAATTCATCACTTAAAGAATCTAAATTTAATTTCCTGCTTGGACTTCTGTCTGCAATAAAAATATTGAGGAAACAGCTTGCATTATTTACCTCTTGAGAACGACAAGCTATAAAGTAGGATCTTTGAGATAGGAAAACTAGTTGTTTCTATAGCTTGTTGTTCCAATCACTGTAACCATCATCATCATCATCAACATATATTGATTTGACCATATTATTAATTTTGCCTATTTATCAACCAACTTCATTTATAAAGGTCGTCAAAATTATACCATTTGTCATTGTGTGGCTAGGCATAGAAACATGAATTCTCACACATCCTTAAAATATCGTTAAATTTACCTGAAAAGATATGGCAAGTTTTGTAAATTGCTGAATGCAATTTCAGCATTTCTTAAAGGAGAGAGAATATTAGAATCAGAAATTTCACTGTGAAGATTTAATTGTTAAAGCATCATTCACTGACAATGTAACGTGAAGAATTTTGTGGACTCCCTCTTTTCAGAAGCCCTTATCTATTTGTTGCTTACTAAAATTTTAATGTTTAAATTTTAATGAGTAAATTTTGTCCTATTAAAAAATAACCTGGAATATTGAGGTATTTGTCAACAAATGTAAGTTAACTGTGTTAAAAGTCTGTCTTTTGGAAAAGCTAACTAAGGAAAGTGAGCACTAGTAACAACTAGCTTGACAAAACAGTAGGAGGAGCATTTAATACTTAATTAAAACAATAATAGAAAAGTGAGAGATATAAGGATTAAAAATTATATTAAAGGTGAAATTGCCTATTTCCCAATTTATACAGCATCTCTGCCTTCATTTAATGAATGACTATAAAACTCTGTAAGTATTCATAGTTTTAATTTTATTTTAACGAAATTAATGGTCCGAAAGTATAGAAGGTACAAATGTATGTACAAGGGTGATTATATGAGTATTCCCAAAGAAAATATGTTTTCTGTGTGCTGAGGCGTGCTTTTGTGGTAAATGCACATATTAGCAGTTAAATTTATGTGTATGTTTTAAACATTATCTGAGATTTACTTAAAGAGGAAAAAAGAAAAGTTGGTTATTTCTTCTCAAAAGAGAAGAAAATAAGAGTTGTTCCTGGAATTGGGAAATCATAGTAGCTGAGGTTAAAATCACCATCACTATGCTCTATTATAAGAAAAACATAAAGCAAACCAACCAGACAAGACTATAAAACTAAAATCCAGGGAAAAATATAGTTTACTTGTTTAATGTAACTTCCCCTTACAGTTTTATTTTCTATAGTATTTACTTGTTTCCATATTAATATTTTTTGCTAGAAATGAGGGCTATATTGTATACATGCATTAGTTTTATATTTTCAAAAAATGGATGATCTCAAAACCAGAGACTTTCAGCCTGGAGAGGTGGCTCAGCCTATAATGCTAGCACTTTGGGGAGGCTAATGTGGGTGGATTGCTTGAGCTCATGAATTAGACCAGCCTGAGCAAGAGCAAGACTCTGTCTCTACTAAAAATAACCAGGCATTGTGACGGGCACCTATGGTCCCATCTCCTTGCAAGGCCGCAAAAAGAGGATCTCCTCAGCCCCCCAGTTTAAGGTTGCCGTGAGCCATGGCACTTTACCCGCGATGACAGAGACAGAGTAAGACTCAAAACAAAAACAAAAACAAAAACAAATCCAAAAGAAATCTAGACACTACCAGCTTGAGTTTCTTTCCCTTGCTTGTTTAGATGAAGTATGTAATGTGAAATTGTATTTTAGGATACTAACCAGGGCATCAGTGTAATTCTTTAATTTTTTTTCACTTTTAAGCATTGATAAAGTTTAATGCTGGTGAGATGATGGGGAAATATAAACCTAGTTGGGAAGGGAGTAAGTTGGGAGAAAGTTTTAAAGGCAATTTGGCAGAATCCATTAAAGATTAAAATGTGAATCACTACTAACCCAGAAATTTCCTTCTAGTAATTTATTTTGCTGATTTCTTCCTCTAACTGCACAAAAATGCATATCCGGGGTTATTCCCTCCAGCAGGGTGCAGTAGTATGGTAGCACATTCCAGTAGTCATAGCTACTTGTGAAGCTAAGAGGGAGGATTGTTTGACCCCAGGAGTTCAAGGCTACAGTGAGCTGTAATCATGCCATTGCATATAAGTCTGGTGACAGAGAGACACCCTGTCTTATGGTTCTATAGGTCAGAAGTGTAACAAGGGTCTCACTAGGTGAATGTCAAGATGTCCGCAAGACCGATCTCCTTTTTGCAGGCTCCAGGAGAGAGTCTGTTTCCTTGCCTTTCTGGCTTCTCAAGGCTACCTGCATTCTGTAACTCACAGCCCCTTCCTCCATCTTCAAAGCTGGCAATGGTGAGGCAAGTCTCTCTCATGCTGCCGTCTCTCCCTCTCTGATCACAATGAAAAGGTTCTCTGCTTTTAAAGATTTATGTAATTAAGTTGAACCCACCAGGATAATCCAGGATAATCTCTCTATCTTAATGCCCATAACCTTAATCACACTTGCAAAATCTCTTTTGCCATGTAAGGCAACATGTTCCCAGGTTCCAAGGATTAGAACCTGGACACTTTTGGGGGCAATCATTCTGCCTGCGTCAGTAAGTGCTCCAGGCAACAAAGAAATTAGTCAAAATAAAGAACCCAGGGGCTGAGGGAGAGGATAGATGGAAGGGGAGGTAGAAGACGAGAACCAAATACAAGGAGTGCATTGGGAAACTAAATAGTTCTGTGGTAGGAGGTATGTGATGGGGGTAAGGATGGGTTTGTCAGATTGTGGATGTCTTGAGTACCAGGGACAGTATTTGCTTCCTATATGAAGGCCAGGAACAGGAGCAGATGGGCATGCTACTGAAGAGCATCATGGTGGCAGTGTGGACACGGGAGCGCACACAGGGCCTCACCATACCTGTCCACCCATTGAAGTTGGCCCAGGGGAGCTGGGAGGTTAGGGCAACAGTGAGAACACCCTGGTTTTTGTCATTTCATTTTCTCTCTTCCTGTCTTAACCAACATCTGGATCACCTTTTAAAAAATTTATTTATTTGGGGGAATTCATTGAAGGTATAAGAAACCAGGTTGCACTGATTGCATTTGTTAGGTAAAGTCCCTCTTATAATTGTGTCTTGACACCAAAAGGTGTGTTACACACATGATCCCACGCCCTCCCTCCTTCCCTCTCTCTGCTCTTCCCTTATCCCACCCTCTCCCTCCTTCCCTCTCTCTTTTCTCCCCTTCTCCCACCCCCTACAGTGTAGGTCATTAATTGTCCTCATATCAAAACTGAGTACATAGGATTCTCGCTTCTCTATTCTTGTGATGCTTTACTAAGAATAATGTGTTCCACTTCCATCTGGGTTAATACAAAGGATGTAAAGTCTCCATCTTTTTTAATGGCTGAATAATATTCCATGGTATACATATACCACAGCTTGTTAATCTATTCCTGGGTTTGTGGGCATTTAGACTGTTAACACCTTTTGGCTTATAAATTGAGCTGCTACAAACAGACTAGTGCAAGTTTCCTTATGGTAAAAGGATTTTTTTCCTTCTGGATAGATGCCCAGTAATGGAATTGCAGGATCAAATGGGAGGTCTAGCTTGAGTTCTTTAAGGGTTCTCCATACTTCCTTCCAAAAAGGTTATATTAGTTTGC
Source organism: Perodicticus potto (assembly GCA_963574655.1). Lineage (NCBI taxonomy): Eukaryota > Metazoa > Chordata > Mammalia > Primates > Lorisidae > Perodicticus > Perodicticus potto. The sequence continues at coordinate 14,610 of CAUYRH010116413.1, forward strand.
AGTCCCAGCAGCAGCGTAAAAGTATTCCTTTCTCTCCACATCCACGCCAGCATCTGCAATTTTGAGATTTTGTGATGTGTGCCATTCTCGCTGGGGTTGGATGATATCTCAGGGTAGTTTTGATTGGCATTTCTCTAATAATTAGAGACAATGAGCATTTTTTCATATGTTTGCTATCCATTTGTCTCTCTTCTTTTGAGAAGGTTCTATTCATGTCTCTTGCCCATTGATATATGGGATTCTTGGCTTTTTTCATGTGGATTAATTTCAGTTCTTTATAGATCCTTCTTATCAAACTTTGTTCTGATTCAAAATATGCAAATATCCTTTCCTATTGTGAAGATTGTCTATTTGCTTTGGTTGTTGGCGCCTTAGTTATACAGACATATTAAGACTCTGTCTCAAAAAAAAAGAAATGGCAAAATTCTTTAATTTTAAGCAACAAGAAAATTTGAAGCCATTTTATCCCAATGAATTTAAACTACACAGTTTTAAAAAAAATCTTGTGGTTTAATGCTGTTAAAAGTTCTGAATACAAATGTCAGAAAAATGACAATTTCATTTCTGACACTTTTGCCATTTAGTTTGTTTGCCTATAGTCTTTCCAGTTTCTGAATTAAGAGAAACACTGATCCTGATTCCTATTAAATGTTATGTTTTTAATTATATTTATTTATTCACCAATTTATTACACACATATATGTTAAGGACAAGATATGGAAAATAATAATAAATCAAAGATCATTTACTTAATATATTTAATGTAATGCCTCTCACATAGTATGTAGTACACTATTACAGAATCACTCTTCCTATACCTCCCATCAAGACTTAAAATTATTATTATCATCTAGCCTTTGTTAAAATATTTTCAAGTGTGGTGGCCATGGTATCATGCCAAATATGGGACTTTCTTTTGTTGAGCTGTTCTGGTAGTAGAAATTTCTTCTTTTAGAGTAAGTTAAACCTCTCCATTATATGTTGCCATTTTCTTTCTATTCTTGTTCTGTTTAAGGAAACTGAGCATATTTCCTTACCTACAGCACACCTTTTAATATTTGAAAATAGTTCTTTAGCCTTTATTCACCACCCTGTTTGAATGCTAATCAGATTATTTTGTAAAATAAGTGTTTAAAATAGGGATTGTTATTGACTTTATAACACTGAGAAACTTAAGACTTTTTTTGTCTTTTAGAAAACATGCTGATTTCTACAGCACCAATTTTTCTTTCCTTTGTAGAAATAAATTTGGCTTATTTGCTTTGATCCTGGAAACTTTTAGAACATTACATCCATCTTTGTTGCACCAAAACTTCCCAAACTTATACAGCAATATATTATCTACATGTGGAGTACTTTTTACTTTTTATCATTCTTCTCTTTTTAGAGGTGCCCTTTCACGTTCAAGTTGATTGTGTTTCTCCATTTCTCTGATTTTTTTTTATTTGTTGCTTGTTTGTTTCCCTATACATTTTATCTATTATCTTTGAAAAATTGCTATTAGGTTTATTTTGAGAAATTGGAATATACCTTCAATGAATTTTAATATTTATCTTATATTTTTAAGAACTAGCCATAGTGGAGTGATTAAATGTTAGCTCTAAAATTGGCACCTGTGGATTAGAAGAAAATGTCTGTCCCCTTTATCTGCAACTTCCAGCAAGATATTTAGCCTTTTTGTGCCTCACTTTCCTTATGTAAAAAATGGAACTAGTGATGGTATCTACCTCACAGGTTTTCTATGAGAAATAAATAGATGAAATAAAAAGAGATTACATAGGGAATAAATCTGGATATTGATATTTTAAGGGAAGCAGTTTTACCTCTATCATCTTGGAGCTTTGACTGGGCCCAAGAATTAAGTTGACCTAACTCAGATTAACAGGAGAAAAGCATACAAATTTATTAAAATATAAGTTTTATGTGACATGGGATCCCTCATACAGAAATGAAGACTCCACAAAGCAATTAGAGTGGGACAGTCATTGTCCTGAGTTGGACAAAGACCAGTAACTTGCGAAAACATGTCAATGTAAGGGGGCTGAGGCTTGGGGAGTTAATCCTGGGGAAGAGAGGAGGAAGGCAAGAGTTATATTATAAAGTTTGTTTGTACAGATTTCTCTAGACTGTACTTGCCATGCCTGGTGACAGAAATGTTACCTTCCTCCTAGCATATGGACAGTATACCCCATATGGGGATTTTCCTCCTGCTTTCAAGAAGAAAAATGGCAAGTCAGCGAGTCTTTCTTTTACCCATTGTTTTTCAAGTGTATTTAGCTCAAGCTAATACTTAGTGGCATATTTGGTGGCATATTTGGGGTAGCACATATTGCCACCTTCAGGATACACACAGATGTACTCACTCAAATATAGATATGGATATGGATTTTTATGTGGATATGAGTGTCGAGGTAGACATAGATTTAAATGCTCAGAATTATGGTTGGCCCAAATTGAAATATCATTTAATATTGGTCATTATCTCTCTTGCTCCTTTGGATGAAGAGGAAATCCTTTGGCCCAATTTCCCATTTTATTAACTTAAAAGATAGTCACCTTCTAAATGTGGAACCCCCATTTCCTATGCCTAGGTCAGTTTCTTGTGAATTTCCTAGGCCTGAATTCCATGGATGGACTGTGTCCATTCATTGATACACTCATTCACTTTGCCCCCGGTGGAAGGGACTATATTCATTTGTTTCCTGGCCAAGGAACCCATACACCTATATATACCCTGAGGCTAGAGGCCTAGAGGAGGAGACGGGGAAAGACCAGGAGAGGAACGGAGAGAGCATCTCTCTCCCCACTTGAAATCTCTCCCTCTACCAGGAACTTTGGTGTTTTCTGTATTCTTTTCTGTAAATCAATTCTGTCTTACCACAGAGGGGTGTGGGGGGGAAATAATGTAATGAATTATAATAAAATACATGTATTTAAAAAAAAACAAACAAACATATGACTTAATCTTATGACTTAATCAATGAACATATGACTTAAACCTGGCCCCAGGCCTCTTACTGCCTGGTACTTAAAGGCCTATGGATAAATGGGTTTAACTGATAACCACTTTACTAACATTACGTAAAGCTATCCTTATGGGCTAAGGTTTAACCGGCTTAACTGATAACTACTTCACTAAAGTTATTCTTATGCTAAGCAATCAAAAACAAAACTACAAAATAAGATTTTGGGGAAATAATCAGTTTAAATGCTTGATCCTTTAACAGACCATTTGGAGCCAGCTAATCATCTTAAGGGAGAAGCCTGGAAAATCCTGAGATATACAGGTATCTATTTGCAGACCTGCCTCCACGAAGCTCTGCCCTAAATCACTTTTACATGATTAGGTTCTAAGCCATATATGGAGTTCTATCCAGGATTTTTTCCTTTCTAACTCACAAAAGACTATAAACTTGCCTTCCCAAAATGGAACCATTTACAGGTTTACTTATAGGCTTTTTGCCTATAAGAAAAGTAAATTTGAACCTGCAGATACAATGAATGTTGAGAGTATGCCATGTCTCAGATGCTGTTTTGAGTACCTTAGTTGTTGAAACACAGACTATGAAAAGGAATCATAAAGATGACTAGAAGGAAGTAATGGAGGCCAGACTTATCTGCCATGGATTTTCACATGCTATCTTTATCTAACGCTAACCATACTTATAAAGTCATTTTCCTCATTTATTTATTTATTTTTATTTATTTATTTATTTGTTTTTAGAGATAAAGTCTCACTTTGTTGCCCTTGGTAGAGTGCCACAGTGTCATAGCTCACAGCAACCTCAAGCTCTTGGGCTTAGGTGATTCTCTTGCCTCAGCTTCCTGAGTAGCTGAAACTACAGACACCCACCGTATGCCCTGCTATTTTTTTTGCAGTTTGGCCAGGGCCAAATTCAAACCTGCCACCCTCAATATATGGGGCTTGTGCCCTACTCACTGAGCCACAGGTGCCACCAGCGCCACCCTACCCTCATTTTTTTAGGGAAAAAGAAGTTCAAATTCCATGCCTTACCCACAGTAAGTGACAGACATGGAATGTGAACGTAGGTCTGTCTTAACTCCAAAGCCTTTGTCCTTTCTGCCATGCTGTGTTAACACTTTCAGTTTTGTGCCTTGCACAAAGTAGGTGTTCAAGAATTGTGCTGAATTAATTAAAAGAAAAGTGGATATTACAAACTGAGTGTAGAGGCTCAGTGCCTGTGGCTCAACAGGCTAAGGCACCAGCCACGTACACCTGAGCTGGCGGGTTCAAATCCAGCCCCAGCCTGCCAAACAACAATGATGGCTCCAAACAAAAAATGGCCGGGCATTGTGGTGGGCGCCTGCAGTCCCAGCTGCTTGGGAGGCAGAGGCAGGAGACTCGCTTGAGCCCAGGAATTGGAGGTTGCTGTGAGCTGTGCTGCCACAGCACTCTATCCAGGGTGACAGCTTGAGGCTCTGTCTCAAAACAAACAAACAAACAAAAAAAAAAACTGAGTGTAGAGACATAATAAATGAGAACTGAGAAACTCCATTTGGTTAGAAGCCTGTGCTTTGTGGATTGCATTAATGGTCCCAATATTTTACCCATCTCTGAATCCATGCCCTTTGCCATGTGACTCTGCAGAACCTCTAATGGCCAATAGGACCTATTCCCTACTCCTTGCATCTGGGTGGCCCTTATGGTTTGCTATGCCTAACAATATGTGGGAGAAGTAATGGTGAGCCAGTTATGACCCTGAAGCTTGAGGCACTGTGTGTTATTTGTCTTCCTTGTTTCTTTGCCTAAGGTGGCCTATTGGACATGTGGAACAGAGTCCAGTCATCCTCTATCAGCCCACAACCAAATGCCACAAGACATATGAGTGATCCCACCTTAACCAGAAGAACTGCCCACCTGTACCCAGCCCAAATTGCTGGCCCACAGGCTCCAGAACTAAATCATTGCTTGTTGTTTTAAGTTACTAAATTTTGAGTGCTTTTATAAGCAGCACTGTAGTGGCAATGGATAACTGGATACACAGGCCTTTTTTATTTTTGAGGAAGCAAGATTCTAAAAGTATTGATACGGCTTGGTGCCTGTGGCTCAATGGGATAAGGCGCCAGTCACATAAACTTGAGCTGGCGGGTTCGAATCCAGCCCGGGCCTGCCAAACAACAATGACGGCTGCAACCAAAAAAAAAAAAAAAAAATGGCCAGGCGTTGTGGCAGGCACCTGTGGTCCCAGCTACTTGGGAGGCGGAGGCAGGAGACTCGCTCAAGCCCAGGAATTGGAGATTGTTGTGAGCTGTGATGCCACGGCACTCTATGCAGGGTGACAGCTTGAGGCTCTGTCTCAAAATAAAATAAAATAAAAGTATTGATACATAGGAGATGGAGACACTGAATATTGGTACTTTTTTAAAGAGTCATATGAGGCACGGAACATGGGAGATTAAAGGAATTTTAGAGATAATTGGTTCAATTTGTTCATTTTTATTTTTTTGAGACAAAGTCTCACTTTGTCACTCCTGGTAGAGTGCTGTAGTGTCATAGCTCACAGCAATCTCAGACTCTTGAGCTCAAGTGATCCTCTTGCCTCAGCCTCCCAAGTAGCTGGAATTACAGGTGCTGGCCACAATGCCCAGCTGTTTTTAGAGACGGAGGTCTTGCTCTAGCTCAGGCTGGTCTCAAACTCATGAGCTCAGGTAATCTGCCCACCTTGGCCTCCCAGAGTGCAGTTTATTCATTTTACCAATGAAAAACTGAGGCATAGGGAGGGAAAGTCACTTATCCAATGTTGGAGGGAACTAGACCATTTCTGGTCCACTGCTCTTTCTACCGTTTGACAGTAGAATAGCTAAGAGGAGAATAACCTAATGCAAGAAAGACAATCACAAATTTATAAGTCCGTGGATATTTTCATATTTTAACAGTGAAAAAGTAAGGAGCTCATGAGGATGATATGCTCCAAGGATAAGGGTTTACTGAGAGAGCAGCTCCTTAAAGGAGTTAATAGAGGTTGGAATTCCGAGTGTAGGTGGCAGATTTAGCTTTAGAGAATGGAGAGAAAACCCCTTTTGAGGTGGATGGGAAAACTGAGTGGCTAGATGCATGGATGAAGCTGTTCACGCATTCAATAAGCTAGTTGATCATTGCACCACACTAGATATAGAGGGTTCAAAAATGGCTTAAGGCACTGGTCTTTGCTATTAGTACTACTTCCCAGTAGGCTACAAATTTGATAGTTCTGACTACATGCCATGCTGAGAAGGAAAGGACAATCAAACCAAGGAAAGAATGGGAAGCTAACAGACTGTGATGGTAGCCATGGGCATGGGCAATATACAGAGTAGTTAGGGTAGGCAGAGGTGGAAGAGGGATAAGAAATCGAGATCAAAAACTCAGCTAACATAGTCCAGGCAGGTATCAAGACTCCAAGAAGAAATATACTCCTGGGCAGTGGAATGGTGACATGGCTTCAGAACCAAAAGTGGGTGTGTGTTCTCTAGCTCTCACCCATATGCTGTCATCCAAATAGTTCAGAAAGGCAGGGTGTGGTGGCTCATGCCTGTAATCCTAGTACTGTGGGAGGCTAAGGCAGGTAGGTCGCTTGAGCTCGGGAGTTCGAGACCAACCTGAGCAAGAGCGACACCATCTCTACTAAAAATACTAGCTGGGCGTTGAGACAGGAGCCTGTAGTCCCAGCTACTCAGGAGGCTGAGGCAAGAGATCTCTTAAGCCCAAGAATTTGAGGTTACCGTGAGCTATGACTCCAAGGTATTCAGGGCACAGAGTGAGACTGTTTTTTGTTTGTTTGTTTGTTTGTTTGTTTTGAGACACACAGCTCCAAAAAATTTCTCTATACCCATATTCACTCCTCAACTAATTATAGTCTGGCTTCTAAGACCACTTCAGTGACACTGCTCTCACTGATTTCTATTCCTCCTGGAAACATTTTCTTCTTTTATTTTCCATGACATAAAACTCTCCTGATTCTCATAATAGTGTATTATTTTTCTTTTAGAGACAAGAGTCTCATTCTGTTGCCCATCACTGTAGACTTGAACTCCTAGCCCCAAGTGATCCTTGAACTTCAGCCTCCCAAGCAACTAAGACTGCACGGCACCTGCCTAAATAAAAAAAATAAATAAATAAATTGGAGATGGGGGTCTTCCAGGTTTGTCTCAATCTCCTGGTCTCAAGTACTCCTTCAGCCTTGGTCTGCCAATTTCTTCTCAGAGAACTCTTCCTCCACATGCCCCTTTGAGTTGGTGGGTTGTTTTGTTTGTTTGTTTATTTGTTTTTTGCCTTTTGCTCTTCTCAATCTACAAATGTTCTCTAAATGATGAAATTAACTCGTATAATTTCAACTACCATTAAAACTATTCAAACTATCATTTTTGTCTGCCCAGTACTCCTTTTCAATTTCTTTGGAGAATTCCTCCCTTACTAGACTAACCTAGACTGAAGCAATTATGTTACCTCCTTTCCTTGAACACAGTGATTGATTAAGCTATAAATACTTGAGTCAAATTGAGCCATTCAGAGGCTTCGTGAGGTCTTTTCTGCTAGAGCTAATAGTCAAGACTATCTTCCTTTTGGATCATGAATTGTAAAGATGTAGGCCTGCAGTGCTTAATGGCCAATTTATCCATCACCTGGAGGAAAACAGCAGTAGAGAATGAATTCTGGCTTGGCTCCTGTAGCTCAAGCCACTAAGGCGCCAGCCACATACACCAGAGCTGGCGAGTTCGAATCCAGCCCAGGCCTGCCAAACAACAATGACAACTACAACCAAAAAATAGTTGGGCATTGTGGCAGGCATCTGTAGTCCCAGCTACTTGGGAGGCTGAGGCAAGAGAATCGCTTAAGCCCAGGAGTTGGAGATTGCTGTGAGCTGTGATGCCACAGCACTCTACCCAGGACAACAGCTTGAGGCTCTGTCTCAAAAAAAAGAGCTCCATCCTTAGATGAATGAGCCAATAAATCAGTTTGAGGAATTATTTTTCTTTCTTAATTTCAATATATTTAGGAGGTATAAGTGCAGTTTCATTACACATATGTATTGTATAGTGGTGAGGTGTGGGCTTTTAATGTACCCATCACTTGATAACTCTGAAATCTCCAGTATGATTTCTAGAATGACATAGAAATTGTTTTTTTATCATGTGAGATTTTATTTTATTTTATTTTATTTATTTTTGAGACAGAGTCTCACTATGTTGCCCTGGGTAGAGTGCTGTGGCCTCACAGCTCATAGCAACCTCAAACTCTTGGGCTTAAGCGATTCTCTTGCCTCAGCCTCCCACGTAGCTGGGACTACAGGCACGAGCCACAATGCTCAGCTGTTTTTTTGTTGCAAATGTCATTGTTGTTTTAGCTAGGCCAGTCTGGATTTGAACCCTCCAGCTTCAGTGTATATGGTTGGTGCCCTACCTACTGAGCTATGGGCACCGCCAATCTTGCTAATTTTATTCACTAAACTCGTCTCAACTCCATCTCTTCCTCTCTATACCCCTTGCCATAGTTTGCTTCATGTTCTCTTCTATTTGGACTATAGCAACAAGCATCTATGTAATCTGTTTTCATGTTGCCCTGCTCAAATCCATTTGTCTCACCGGTGTCAGAGTGACCTACTTTAAGTGTAGATTTGATCGTATCTTCAGCTTAAACTGCTCCATGCCTTTCTAGCTTCTTTGGGGAACAGCTGAAGCTTCTTCTAACATGGATTTCAAGGCCTTCTGTGATCTGTCCCTAGCTTTCTCCCCTCAGGACCTTGAATTCTGTACTTCAGCAAGAATGAAATACTTGTTCCCAAGCACATGCTATGCTTCTTCTCACCTCCATGCTATTGCTCATGCTGTCTCCTCTGAAATGCCCTCTAGAACCCCTTTTTCCTTTAAAAATCAGCCAGGCCTCACCTCATCCAGGAAGCCAGCTTCCCTCCCTACTTCCCATCCCCTGCCCTATTCCACCTGGTTTAGGTGTTCTCTTCTGTGCTACTATAAAACCATTCATTCATTCAACAAATATTTATTGAGTTTCTATTAATGATGAAAAAGACATAGTCCCTACCTTCATGAAGCTGACATTTCTTTTTTTTTGAGACAGGGTTTCACCACATTGCCCTTAGTAGAGTGCTATGGTGTCACAGCTCACAGCAACCTCAAACTTTTGTGCTTAAGTTGTTCTCTTGACTCAGCCTCCCAAGTAGCTGGGACTACAGGCGCCCACCACAATACCTGGCTATTTTTTTGTTGCAGTTGTCATTGTTGTTTAGCTGGCCCAGGCAGGGTTCAAACCTGCCACCCTCGATACATGTGGTGGGCACTGTAACCAGTGTGCTACGGGCATCAAGTCAAGCTCACATTTTCTTGCCTTCCCTTGTGGTTAAGTTCCCAGCTGTCACTACACTTAACTGCACTGACTAAATTAAATTATACTCATTCTTATCCAAGTCTCCTACTAGACCATGAGATCTAAAAGAACAGGAATCATATCTAATCTACCTCTTTATCCTCAAAACCTAACCCGAAACTTGGTACTTACCAGGCACTCAGTATTTGTTGAGTGAATTAGACTTGGAAGGGTCATTCCAGTAGACTAGATAGGAAGGAAATAGGGGTAGGGCTATGTCTGATCTCTGGGGGAAGAGAGAGAGGTGAAAAAAGAAATGTAACTACAGCTAACTAGTTAAATGTAACTGCAATTAAATAATGGAAGCATGGCCAGTGGCTGTGGGAGCCCAAGAATGGAACATTTTTATGTAATGTGTTGGGTGATGTAATGTGTTGGCCTATGATTTCATTCACTCTGTATATTGGCAGTCTTCTCTGAGAAGGGGGAACCTGCTCCTCTACTGACCAGAGAGAGACTATGGGCTAGACATATAGTACATGCTTTCTTTGAGTCTTTCATCTTAGCCCTGTAAGATGTGTACTATTAGCATTTTATAGATGAGGAAGTAGATACAGATGAAGAAGTAGAGACTTAAGAGGTGAAATGACTCACCAAGGCCATATAACTAGTAAGTGGCAGAGTTGGGACTTCAACACAGGTCTCTCTGATTCTAAGAGTACACTTTCAATTGTAATTAACAAATATAGGCTACATGTAACATAAGAATCCAAAACCAGAGTGGCCTGATAGAGGCTTATTTCTCTCTTATATGAAAAAGTCTAAAGATGAGAGGTCCAGAGCTGCTACAGAGGTTCCTCGGCATCATCTGGCACCTAAGCTCCAAATTCCTGGTGCCACCATCTTTGCTATTAGTTTCCTTCCTGAAGGTGACCTCATGGTCCAAGATGGCTGCAGGAGTCCAATTTGCTATCTCTTAATGGCATGCAGCAGCATTAGAAGTAGGGGAACATAAAAGGCCAGTTTTTCACAGCTGAGTTAGCTCCCTTGACACTACTTTTTTATTTAATTAATTAATTTATTTATTTTTCTTTCTTTTTTTTTTTTTTTTTTTTTTCGCAGATTTGGCCAGGGCTGGGTTTGAACCCACCACCTATGGTATATAGGGCCAGCACCCTACTCCTTTGAGCCACAGGTGCCGCCTATTTTTCTTTTTTTTTTTTATTAAATCATAGCTCTGTACATTAATGCAATCATGGGGTACAGTGTGCTGGTTTTATATACAATTTGAAATATTTTCATCAAACTGCTTAACATAGCCTTCATGGCATTTTCTTAGTTATTGTGTTCAGACATTTATATTCTGCATTTAGTAAGTTTCACCTGTACCCTTCTAAGATGCACTGTAGGTGTGGTCCCACTAATTACTCTCCCTCCACCCATCTTCCTCCCTCCCAGCCTCCCTTTCCCCTTTCCCCATTTTTTTTTTTTTAAGACAGAACCTCAAGCTGTCACCCTGGATAGAGTGCTGGGGCATCACAGTTCACAGCAACCTCCAATTCCTGGGTTCAAGTGAGTCTCCTGTCTCTGCCTCCCAAGTAGCTGGGACTATAGGCTCCCGCCACAACGCCCAGCCATTTTTTTGGTTGTAGCCACCATTGTTGTTTGGCGGCCCGGGCTGGATTTGAACCCGCCAGCTCAGGTGTACATGGCTGGCGCCTTAGCCTGTTGAGCCATAGGCGCCGAGCCCCCTTTCCCCATATTTTTGTGCTATAATTGGGTCATAGGTTTCATATGAAAGCTATAAGTTAGTTTCATAGTAAGGCTGAGTACATTGGATACTTTTTCTTCCATTCTTGAGATACTTTGCTAAGCAGAATATGTTCTAGCTCCATCCATGTAAACATGAAAGAGGTATAGTCTCCATCTTTCTTTAAGGCTGCATAATATTCCATGGTGTACATATACCACAATTTATTAATCTATTCGTGGGTGGATGGGCACTTGGGCTTCTTCCATGATTTAGCAATTATGAATTGGGCTGCAATAAACGTTCAAGTACAAATATCTTTGTAATAATGTAATGTTTGGTCTTCTGGATATATGCCTAGTAGAGGAATTATAGGATCAAATGGCAGGTCTATTTTTAGATCTCTAAGTATTCGCCAAACATCTTTCCAAAAGGAACGTATTAGTTTGCATTCCCATCAGCAATGTAGAAGTGTTCCCTTTTCTTCATATTCATGCCAACATCTCTGGTTTTGGGATTTTGTGATGTGGGCTAATCTTACTGGAGTTAAATGATACCTCAAAGTAGTTTAGATTTGCATTTCTCTGATGATTAAGGATGATGAGCATTTTTTCATGTGTCTGTAGACCCTGCGCCTGTCTTCTTCAGAGAAGTTTCTCTTCAAGTCCTTTTCCCACCCTGAGATGGGATCACTTGTTCTTTTCTTTCTAATACGTTTGAGTTCTCTGTGGATTATGGTTATTAAACATTTGTCAGAGATATAACCTGCAAATATCTTCTCCCATTCTGAGGGCTGTCTGCTTGCTTTACTTACTGTGTTCTTGGCTGTGTAGAAGCTTTTTAGTTTCATCAGGTCCCAGTAGTGTATTTTTGAGGCTGCTTCAATTGCGCGGGGGGGGGGGTCCTCCTCATAAAATATTCACCCCGGCCAATTCCTTCAAGAGTTTTCCCTGCACTTTATTGTAGTATTTTTATAGTTTCATGTCTTCAAGTTTAAATCTTTAATCCATTGAGAGTCTATCTTAGTTAAAGGTGAAAGGTGTGAGTCTAGTTTTAGTCTTCTACAGGTTGCCAGCCAGTACATCCAGCACCATTTGTTAAAGAGGGAATCTTTTCCCCACTGAATGTTTTTTTTTTTTTTTTTTTTTTGCAGTTTTTGGCCGAGCCTGGGTTTGAACCTGCCACCTCCGGCATATGGGGTCGCGCCTTACTCCTTTGAGCCACAGGCGCTGCCCCCTACTGAATGTTTTTAATTGGCTTGTCAAAGATCAAATGATGGTAAGTAGCTGGGTTCATCTCTTGGTTCTCTATTCTGTTCCATACATCTACCCCTCTGTTTTTGTGCCAATACCATGCTATTCTGATCACTATCAACTTATAGTATAGTCTGAGGTCTGGTAGCATGGTTTCAAATTAATGTGAGAGTACAAATTTTGAGATTACATTGTTATCACTTCCAGGGTAAAGTTCCAGCTGTAAAAGAGCCCCTCACCCAGGGGGCATATTATACACCCTCACAATGTGCACATTAGGTGAGATCTTGCCACATGCCCTCCCTCCTTCTGCCAATCATCCTCCTCTTCCCCCTCCCTTCTCCCTCCTCCTCCTACCCCTGTACTAGACTATATTTGTGTTTTATTGTTCATATGAGCATGTACTTGTTTATATATTGGTTTCATATTAGTATTGAGTGCATCAGATATTTATTTTTCCATTCTGGCAATACTTTACTAAGAAGAAGGTGTTTCAGCTCCATATAGATAAATGTAAAAGATATAAAGTCTCCATCTTTTTTAATGGCTGAATAGCATAGTATTCCATGGTGTATGTATGTATATATATCCATCACAATTTGTTGATCCATTCATGAGTTAATGGGCATTTGGGTTGCTTCTGTGACTTCACAATTATGAACTGAGTAGTATTAGTAATAATAGCATCGTATTCCATGGTGTATGTATGTATATCCATCCATCACAATTTGTTGATCCATTCATGGGTTAATGGGCATTTGGGTTGTTTCTGTGACTTGACAATTACGAACTAAGCTGCAATAAATGTTCTGGTGCAAATGTCTTTGTGGTAAAATGATTTTTGTTCTTCTGGGTAGATACCTAGTAATGGGATTTCAGGATCAAATGGAAGGTCCACTTTGAGTTCTTTGAGGACTCTCCATACTTGTTTCCAAAAAGGTTGTATTTTTTTTGTTGTTGTTTTGAGACAGTCTCACTATGTCACCCTCGGTACAGTGTCGTGGTGTCACAGCTCACAGCAACCTCAAACTCTTGGGCTTAAGTGATTCCCTTGCCTCAGCCTCTCTAGTAGCTGGGACCACAGGCACCTGCCACAATGCCCAGCTATTTTTTTTGTTGTGGTTGTCATTGTCGTTTAGCAGGTCCGAGCTGGGTTCGACCCCACCAGCTTTGGTGTATGTGGCTTGCACCCTACCCACTGAGCTATGGGTGCAGACCAAAAAGGCTGTATTAATTTTCAATCCCAGAAACAGTGTGGAAGTGTTCCCTTCACTCCACATCCATGTCTGCATCTTCAGATTTGGGACTTGTGATGTGGGCTAATTTTACTGAGGTTAGGTGATATCTCACAGTAGTTTTGATTTGCATTTCTTTGATGATTAAAGAGCAATCCAATCCCAAACCCAGCAGAAGAAAATAAATTGTCAAGGGGGGTGCCTCAATGGAGTAGGGCACCAGGCCCATATGCTGGAGGTGGTGGGTTCAAACCCAGCCCCGGCCAAAAACTTGAAAAAAATAAATAAATAAATAGCCAAAATTAGAGCAGAATTAAATAAAATTGAAAACAAAAAATTATTCAGAAGACCAGTGAAACAAAAAATTGGTTCTTTGAAAAGATTAATAAAATTGATAAATCATTGGCTAGAATAACCAAAAACAGAAAAATAAAATCTCTAATAACTACAATCAGAAATTATAAAGGGGAAATAACAGCAGATGCCTCACAGAAATACAAAAGATTCTCAACAATTACTACAAAAACCCTATTCCTAGACATATGAAAATATAGAGGAAATGGACCAATACCTGGAGCACGCCTGGACCAGATGGCTTCACACCAGAATTCTATCTTTTTTTTTTTTGAGAGAGAGCCTCAAGCTGTCACCCTGGATAGAGTGCCGTGGCATCACAGGTCATTGCAACCTCCAGTTCCTGGGCTCAAGCGAGTCTCTTGCCTCCACCTCCCAAGTAGCTGGGACTACAGGCGCCCGCCACAACACCCGGCCATTTTTTTGTTGTTGTTGTTGCAGCTGTCATTGTTGTTTGGTGGGCCTGGGTTGGATTCGAACCCGCCAGCTCAGGTGTCCGTGGCTGGTGCCTTAGCCCATTGAGCCACAGGTGCCGAGCCCCAGAATTCTATCAAACCTTCAAAGAGGACCTAGTTCTTATAATGCATAATCGATTCCAAAATATAGAGAAGGAAGGTATCCTCCCCAACACATTCTATGAAGCAAATATCACCCGGATTCCCCAAATAGGAAAGGACCCAACAACAACAAAGAACTATAGACCAATATCATTCATGAATATGGATGCCAAAATATTCAACAAGATATTAGCAAATAGAATATGACACATTAGAAAAGGTATACACTATGATCATGTGGATTTTATCCTAGAGACACAAGGTTGGTTCAATATACATAAATCCATAAATATAATTCATCACATAAATAGAATAAAAAACAAAGACCATATGATTTTTTCTGTTTTTTTTTTTTTTTTTTTTTGTTGTTGTTGTTGTTGTTGGGGATTCATTGAGGGTACAAGAAACCAGGTCACACTGATTGCATTTGTTAGGTAACATCCCTCTTACAATTGCAACTTGCTCCCAAAAGGTGTGTCACACACTGCATATGATTCTTTCAATTAATGCAGAAAAGGATTTTGATAATGTCTGGCATCCTTTCATGATAAAAACACTTAAGAAAATAGGCTTAGGTGGAACATTTCTTTCTTTTTTTTTTAGAGACAAAGTCTCACTTTGTTGCCCTTGGTAGAGTGCAGTGGCATCACAGCTCACAGCAACCTCCAGTTCTTGGGCTTAAGTGATTCTCTTGCCTCAGCCTCCCAAGTAGCTGGGACTACAGGCACCCGCCACAATGCCTGGCTATTTTGTTGTTGTTGTTGTTGTTGTTGTTGTTGTTGTTGCAGTTTGGATGGGGCTGGGTTCAAACCTGCCACCCTTGGTATATGGGGCCAGGGCCCTACTCACTGAGCCACAGGCACCTCCCAAGGTGGAACATTTCTTAAATTGGTAGAGGCCATCTACAGCAAACCTATAGCCAATATCATATTGAGTGGAGTAAGACTGAAAGCAATTCCACTCAAATCTGCAACTAGACAAAGAATGCCCACTGTCACCACTGCTATTCAACAGTGTTGGAAGGCCTAGCCATTGCAATCAAGCAAGAGAAGGAGATCAAAGGTATTCAAATGGGAGGAGGTCAAACTCTGACTCTTTGCAGATGACATGATTTTATACCTGAAAACCCCCAGGGACCCAACTACAAAGCTCTTAGATGTGATCAAGGAATATAGCAGCATCTCGGGATACAAAATTAATACCCACAAAACAGTAGCCTTCGTGTATGACAATACTCAAGCCAAGCATAAAATCAAAGACTATTCCTTTTACAGTAGTGCCAAAGAAGATGAAATACCCAGGAATATATCTAAAAAAGAACGTGCAAGGGGTGGTGCCTGTGGCTCATCGAGTAGGGCACCGGCCCCATATACCAAAGGTGGCGGGTTCAAACACAGCCTTGGCCGAAGTGCTCAGGATGATGAGTTTTTTATTTTTTTATTTTTTTATTTTTTTTATTTTTACTTATTTATTTTGAGACAGAGCCTCAAGCTGTCACCCTGGGTAGAGTGTTGTGGCATCACAGCTCACAGCAATCTCCAACTCCTGGGATCAAGCGATTCTCCTGCCTCTACCTCCCAAGTAGCTGGGACTACAGGCGCCCACCACAATGCCCGGCTATTTTTTTTTTTTTTTAGTTGCAGCCATCATTGTTGTTTGGTGGCCCAGGCTGGATTTGAACCCACCAGCTCAGTTGTATGTGGCTGGCGCCTTAGCTGCTTGAGCCACAGGCGCCGAGCCAGGATGATGAGTTTTGACAACTGTAAACAGTTGAGTATTTTCACCACCACAATCAAGATGTTGAATATTTTCTTCATTTCTAAAAGGTCCTCGGTGTGCCTTTATAATCATTCTATTCCTATCCCTGGCCTCAGGTAATCGGTGATCTGTTTTCTGTTACTTTATATTAGTTCTTCTGTTCTAGAATTTCACATGGTCTTTTGCATCTGGTTTCTTTCACTCTTCATGTTTTCAAGGTTGATCCTTGTTGCATTTATCAGTAGTCTGTTCCTTTTTATTGCTGAGTAGCATGTCATTTTATGAACCATTCTCCTGTTAAGGAGTGTTTCCTGTGTGTTCTAAACTTCATCACCACATTTCCTTCAAAAGCCAGACTTACCATGGGTTGCTCCCTGCAGTGACTGAGTGGGATAGAGATATCAACAGGCCCCTTCCTGGGAGAAGGGGTTTTCTATAGTGGTTAATTTTGGATTAAGGACTCCTCACCAGCCTTGCTCCACTTTTCTTAGAACTGCATTGTAGTTGAAAGTGATTCGACTCAACTTTCCTTATTTTCTCTCTTCACTTGAGATCAGACCTCCATCATGGTACAATGGCTCTCCCAATCTCTCATAGCTTCCCCCTCTTTTTTTCAAACCAGATTCCAGTTTTGACATCTATTTCTCAGAGGACACAGACTAACATAGATTATTTTCAATGTTTGGTTATTGTGAACAAAGCAGCTATGATTATTCTTGTTCCTGTCTTTTTTGTGTGTGCTGTGCTTTCATTTCCCTTGGGTGAATACCTAAGAAGGAAATTGTTGAGTCACATAGTACATGTATAATAACTTCATAAAAAAGTTGTCAAATAGCAAGTAGTTATATGCATTTACACTCTTACCAGCAGTGCTTGAGAGATCCACTGCTCTATATTCTCCCCAACATTTGATATTCATAATTTTGTGAACTGGTGTTTATAGTTTTAGACACTCTAGGGCATGTGTGGTGGGATCTCATTGATCACTGTAACTGTTAATCCTTACAATGCCGGAGTTTCACCCCAGGCCTGCCTGATTGCAAGGCCTGTGCTTCTCCTGTATGACACCACTTACTCCAAGAATGGGAGAGATGAGAAAGTATATTAAGGGATTATACAGAAAAAAGTTATGAAATTAATGCTGTGAGGAAAAAGCTTGTGTATGAATGGAGATATAAATGCACAAGCATATATATATATATATGTATAAGCATATATATATATATATATGTATAAGCATATATATATATATATATATATATATGCTTTTTTTTTCTTTTTGAGACAAAGTCTCACTCCATCACCCCCAGGGTAGAGTGCTATGGTGTCTTAGCTCACAGCAACCTCAAACTCCTGGGTTCAAGCAATCCTCTTGTCTCAGACTCCTGAGTAGCTGGGACTATAGGTGCCCACCACAATGCCTGGCTATATTTAGAGGTGGAGGTGGTGGTGGCTCACTCTTGCTCAGGCTGGTCTCAAACTCCTGAGCTCAGGCAATACACTTGCCTCGGTCTCCCAGAGTGCTAGGATTACAGGTGTGAGCCATAGTGCCTGGCATGTATATATATTTTTTGAGACAGAGTCTCACTCTATGCCCCTGAGTAGAGTGTCATGGTATCATCATAGCTCACAGCAACCTTAAACTCTTGGGCTCAGGTGATCCTCTGGCCTCAGCCATCCATGTCGCTGGGACTACAGGCACCTACTATAACAACACCCGGATATTTTTTTCTAATTTTAGTAGAGGCAGGGTCTCATTCTTGCTCAGGTTGGTCTTCTACTCCCAAGCTCAAGGAATCTTCCTGCCTTGGCCTCCCAGAATGCTATGATTACAGGTGTGAGCCACTGTGTCCAGCCCAGCCAGTTTAACTCTTTTCGAAACAGTGTTCTGTCACCCCACACCTACTGACACCTATAAACCTATTCCTAGACTGACTGAACACTATGGGGATTTCAGTGGACACTTCAATACCGTGACTGACAGGAACACATGAATCCTGGAGATGTGGAAATGTCAGTGAGGAATAAAAGACAGATAAACTCCACGCTGAGAGTTTAGACAAGTTCCAACCTGACCTTATTCCCTTACACTGGTCTTTTTATTATGTGTGGCAAATGAAGGTGGTTCCCACTTATATGGTCAAGATGTTATAGACTTAATTATCTGACATCTTTTGTTACCAGGTTAATTATCTGACATCTTAATTATCTGACATCTTTTGTTATGCCACTTTAAATGCCAGCCACATTACAAACTTCGGCTCTTTTGTTCATAAAGGGGTGCCAAGCAAATATACTAGATGTGATACATGTATTATAATTCTAAGTTCTTTTTGTGCTCAGGACTTTTTGCCCTGCATTTTTTTTTTTTTTTTTGAGACAGAGCCTCAAGCTGTCACCCTGGATAGAGTGCTGTGGCATCACAGCTCACAGCAACCTCCAATTCCTGGGCTCAAGCGAGTCTCCTGCCTCTGCCTCCCAAGTAGCTGGGACTACAG